>RJWJ010011556.1:0-44077 GCA_004363605.1 Indri indri | reverse complement strand
CATAGGGACCACTACAATGGCATCGTGCGGTGGGGGTGAGAAATTGGGCTCAACTGTGATTCCAACAAGAACAAGTAAGGATTTATAAATAAGGAGCAGAGCAGGGGTCAGTGAAAGAAAATTACTAAGAGGAAACATCAAGGACAAGGGATCCTTGCTAAATGGACTTGACAGGATTATAGCTAAAGACAGGTTTATGAAGGGTGAGGGATTTCCCTAAACTGACTTAGTAGGATTCTTACTCAAAGGGGATTCTGCAAGGACAGAGAGAGAAGCCAAAGGTCAGGCCTACTCAAGCAGAGAACTCAGAGGAGAATGACTAAAGTTTTAGTCAAAGGAGAGTCTTTTGTCAGTATCAATCCTTTGCCATTATTAGACATTGCAAATAGCTTCTTTCCGTCTGTGAACAGTATGTTTACTTTATCTATAAATATCTATGAAATTTGAGATGATTAATCTCTTTTCACTGATTTATGATGCCATTGTAGTGATAGCCCACTCAAGTCGACACATGAAATTAGCTATCACCTACAGTAGAATCAGTCAGTAGATAGAAACTTTTCCTGTTAAGAATAATGTAATTTTTTTTTTGACATAGGGTCTTGCTCTATCACCCAGGGTACAGTGCAGTGGCATCATCATAGTTTACTGTGACCTCAGACTGCCAGGCTCAAGGGATCCTCCTTCCTCAGCCTCCCAAGTAGCTGGGGTTATAGGTGCACTCTACTATGCCCAGCTAACTTTTCTATTCTTTACAGAGACAGAGTCTCAATATGTTGCTCAGGCTGCTCTCAAACTCCTGGCCTCAAGCAATCCTCCCACCTCGGCCTCCCAAAGTGCTGGGATTACAGGGGTGATCCATCACATCCAGCCTGTTTCTTTGTTCCAATGATAATTCTGAAATAATCCATAATTTAAAGACCTGCCATAATATATTTCTAATGAAAATATAATCACTTTGATTTTGCTTCACATGAAATATAGAAGTTGTCTTATTCAGTGTGGCCTGCTATGACAGAATACCACAGACTGAGTGGCTTGTAAACAACAGAAATTGATGTCTCATGGTTCTGGAAGCTGGGAAGTTCAACATCAAGGTACTAGCCAATTTGAGATCTGGAGAAGGCTCACTTTCTGGTTGATCAACTGCCATCTTCTCTTCTTTGGCTTCACATGGCTCTATGGGTGGAAAACTCTCTGAGGTCTCTGTTATAATGACATCAATGCCATTCGTGGGGGCTATATTCTCACGACCTAAAGACCTTCCAAAGACTGCATCTTGACATAGTAATACAACATAGGGTTTTCACATATGGATTCTGGGGGACATAAACATTCAGTCTATAGTAGAGATTGTATTTTTTTTTTATCAAGGAGAAGAATCTTCTTCTACCACCATTATAAAACAATGTACAGTTCTAAAAACTAACTCTTGCTGTAGATTTGGTCATGCTTCTTCATTAATTCAATGAAAATACAGTCCTTTTAAGAAATATAAATATGTTGAAATGATTTCTGACAACAAATAACATTGTTTGAATCATAAATAATGTCAGGTTGCTTAATATACTGTCCATACTGTCAAAAGTTAAAACAAGAAGCAAAATCTCTATTTGTACACAATTTTTCAGTATATTTATTTTCTGAGTTCAAACTATCATTCCAACAGTGGTTTTGAATCATCAATGAAAATTCAAAGAAAATTTCCTTATTTCAAGATAAGTTTGCTTATAAAATTGAGGTTCTTCCGTATAACCTTCAATTGGAAGTGATTAATATGCAATGTAATGACATGATGGAAGGTAAATATCAGAAGAAGAATCAATAGAATTCTCTAAATATGCTCAATCTACAAGCTCATGCTTGTAGGTTGATACCAGCATTTGGCAGTAGCTATCTCTGTGAGAAGAGATTTTCCTAGAAAAACTAAGTAAAATCTCATCCGGATCAGTATTAACAGATGAATATTTGCAATAGATTTTGATGATATAGAACACAAACATAGAACTCCAATGAAGCAAAAAGAAAAAAAGGAAGAAAGGAAAGAAAGAAGTTAAACCAAAAATAAAATCCTACGCCCCCTGCCAACTGGAAAGGCACCCTTTTGGCAAAGAAAGCCCTTAAAACTGAGTTCCAGGATATGAAGGGAAGGAAGATTGGACACGCTACTTATACCTCCTCTCTTTTGGAGTTTAAATGCAACAATTGACCAGCATCAATGTTAAAAATAGAGATCAAAAGACTGACAAAACAGACTTTTAGTGACAACAAGGTACTAAATTATTAACAGGACTAAGGCCATGGGGACAAAGGTTAAATCATACCTGTAGGTCATCAATTCGCTTAACAGATCACTTTGAGTCAGTATATTGTGGCTTACTCTGTGATTACCAGACTTCCTTATCTTAACATGGACATTCCCTCCTATTGACTTTAAATTTTTCAACAAAGCCTAACTCTCTCAATCAGTTGCCAATTAAAGAATTTCTAAATCTACCTATGACTTATAAGCCCCCACTTAGACATGTCCCATCTTTTCAGGCCCAATAATTGTGTGCATTGCATGTATTGATTTATTTTTACCTACAATTCCTATGTACCTAAAATGTATAAAACCAAACTATAATCTGATCACCTTGGGACCACTTAGTCAAGGCTTCTTGGATTTGTGTTTTTCTCAGCCATAGTTACTCATATTGGCTCAAAATAAACATCTGTAATTTATCTTACAGTTTGTTTCTGTTATCAGAAAGAAGAAAGAAAAGGAAAGAAGGAAGGAAGGAAGCAATCAAACTCATTATTCTCGTTAGTACATGTGTATTGCAAAAGTTTATTCGATAATTCATGATAATTTTTCTCTCTTCTATAAGGGTATATGTTGAATCTTCAATTCTCTCTCGGTACTCAAAATCAAAAATATCTACTATCTGGTCTCGTAAAAAAAAATTGTGACTCCACAATTAGAATTCAGTTTATATTTTTTCTTAAGATTCTAAATATTACATTTTTTTCTAAAAACTAGTAAAACAATTATTTTACATTACAGATAAACATTAGACAAAAGCTGTCAGCAACATTAATAGCTCTATCTTCTACCAAGTTCTAATACATGCTCAAGTCTGTTTCTGACCTTGCTAATTTGTCTTCATTAATATGCTTATATTTATTCCTCTCTCTATATAATATATATTACATATTTAATTTCTTAGGTCTAAAGCATTAGTCATATGTATGTATGCATATGCATATATTCATGCTTATATATATATATATGCATATACATTAATATATATAGACATGAATAACCTGGTTTCATTTTGCTAATTTTTATTTTTAAGATAGATTTGACATCTATGTTTTATGTTTAAGTGTGATATTAACATTATATTTCCTTTTCTTACCTATATTTAATGATGATATATAAGTCAAGTTGTATTTATAAAGTATTCTTATGAGAATTCTGTCCTCGATTTTCTGAAAGAGATTGTTTGACATAGGGAATTAGCTATTTCTTAAATATTGTATAGAAATCTTACATAAAATAATCTAAGCTTGATGATATTTTTGTGGTTAAATATATAAGAAAAATGGGGTTTTATTAAAGGCTAACATTCACATGAGATATTATATTATGTTGTTAAACATTTGTAAATAAATATTACCCAAAATATTAACATAAATGTACACCTCAATTAATTTGTGCAAACTGAACACTCACGTAACAGCCACACTCACGTCATGAAGCAGTACTTCAGAAAGGTCTTCGTACTCCCTCCCAATCATTACATTTCTTCTTTCCAAAGATTAGTACCTGTCTTAGTCCATTTCTTTTGCTACAATAAAATACCTGAATCTGAGTAATTTATAATGAACAGAAATGTATTTCTCACAAATCTTGAGGCTGGGAAGTCTCATATCAAGACACTGGCTTGTTGAGGAGCTGATCTTTCTGCTTCCAAGGTGGTGCCTTGTTGCTGCATCAACAAGGACACCAATGGACAGAAGGGCAGGAGACAGTTCTCTTCAACCTTGAACACTTTGACAATAGTGCTACTCTCATTCATGAGGGCAGAGACTTCAGGACTTAATTACTCCCTCAAAGGCCACATCTCTGAATAGTGTTGCATTGGGAATTAAGTTTCAACAAGAATTTTGGAGGGGACATCATGTTTCAAACTATAGCAGTACCATATTGACTATTAACATATAGTTAAGTTTTTCCTCTGTTTAAATGTATGGATAAATGGAATATTACTTCGTGTCTTGTTTCTTTTACCTAATATTATGCTTGAGAGACTCATCTTGCTTGTTGATATAGTTGTATTCCACTTATTTCCTTTACCTTTTGATAGTCTATTATGTGAATATATCACAATTTATTGATCTACTCTGGTAATAGTAAGAACTTAAGCATCATGTTTGTGATTTGTTCTCTTTCTTTTTCCTGGAAACAAAGAAGACATGTCTCTCAGTCTAATCTCCTTGTAAATATAATAATGGCAGACCTCCTGGCCAAAAAAAGCTAAATGTTATTGTTTGTTTTTCTGGAAGAGAATTCTTATCTATGAAATGCTTTTAACAAATTATGCCTGGTTATCTAGGATTGCTTATTGTTGACATATCTGGTATCTATGATTTATGGGACATGGTTCCCTTAGACTGTCACATAAGCTAACTATCTGAGTATAACATACAGATTCATGGCTACATTTGTGTAGGTGAGCTAACCTTACACTTCACTTAGAAACTTTAATTGTTATCCAAAGCTTTAGTATGTCCAATACTGGAAGAAAGAGTCTAGGGAACCTTGCAAGAGTTCCTGGATCTCTGCCTTTTTGGCTTGTGTATATCAATTACTTGCGTTCTTGAAATGATTATAAAATTTGAAAGTGGATAAGAGCTCTATTTCATGGGAGTCTAACTTGACAATCTGATCCTCTGTCTTATCTCAATAGACTTTCAATTTGTTTTCAATATTAAGCTTACTTTAAGCTGGGAACTCTAGAAACAAACTCTGAACTGAAGACTTGTGTGTAGATGTTGAGTGGGGAAATATTAATAACAACTGCAAGGAAGTGAAGACATAGGACTGGGGAGAGATTTAATTCCATCTGCAATAAAACTACAGCTGAAGACTCAGAACACATAAAAGGGGCACTGAAGCTGGGATGGGCTTTCAGAGATCTTTCAAATGCAGGCAAGACAGCTGGGAAATTGTACTACCATGTTTACTGGTCACTGGAGGAAGGATTTTTGCAGGACTGGGCTTAAACCTGGTAAGTTACCTTCTTCTTCCTGAGGCAACATTAAGAGAAGAGATGACAGTCCAGCCCTCAGCTGCTTCATCAACTACTGCCACTGATTGCCTGCTACCACATTAAAAACCCAGAGATAAAACTTCCCCTACGAACCATACCTGTGAATCAACTGAGCCATGGTATATTTGATATAAACAATTAAATGCAACTATTCTTACAAGATATGTGGCAAGATTCAGAGCCACTGTTTCTGCCCTTCATCTGTACCTCTGGAAAAAAAAATCCTTTATATTTTCTTAAGTCTCTCTAAGAGAGAGCCTGGATCATGCATCTTATTCTCAATCTTTAGAATAATTATGATCATTTAGAATTGTATGTTTATAATTCTGAAAGTATATTCCTTACTATTTTCATATTTCAAAGAGAAGCCAATGTTAAATATGTATAATTCACAAGACTTAAAATACCAGTTTCTGTTGGAAGACAAAGTTACTTTTCAAGTAAGGAAATATTATTTAAAGACTTTAAAGTGTAATTGTGAAAACTGATACATACTGAATCTTTGTTAAGCATTCTCTTTAACGAGAATAGCCAGCAACCAACCAATGTATACTTTCGTATTCTCAAATGTCAGTTATTCAGGTCATACATTTCTTTAAGCAATATTTAAAAAAAAATATGTGAACCAAGAATTCATATGAACAACTAGGGAGTAGATGACATTAATTAAATTCATTCTATGTAATAAGGTTTACATACTTTAGTAATTGACATTTTATATATAAACACTTGAATCCAACTATTCAGACCATGGTAGCCAAAATGTAAACTTGCTCTATTTACTTCTGAATTTCTGTATTTAACTTCTAATTCTTGTTAATAAACCATTAGTGAAGACCTTATCCATGAATTGTCTTCTTACTTTTTGTTTATCATGGTTTTGTGTCTTCATAAATGAATTTTAGTTATAATTCTAAATTGCTCTCATGGTCTCCTGGTAGTTTATTTATGCTATAATTGATATCTTTAATGTTCAAATTGAATTTTAAATGTTTTCTCGCTCACCATCTTGGAACCCATTAAATGCATATATGCGTGTTTTATTTTGTTTTGTTTATTTCTGCCTCTCCTTTTTATCCAAGCATTCCACTTTAGCAGATTGCCAAGGTCTTTAGGGGATTTCTTCTTCCTTAAAATGATGACTTTGACTTCCTGAATAACCGTAGTAAAGCTTGGTGATTCCAGAAAGATGTGCACAGTGAGGCCAGCCAGCAGCTCAGCAAGGAAGGTGTCATCTGCTGGGCATATGGCATGCCTTCTCTGGAACCCAAACTGTTGCTAATGTGACTCAATCATAGTACCGTCTGTCTAATTCTTTTCCTATTTACTAATGTACATACTTGAATAATGCCAGATGTTGCATATGGTATGCATGCATCCACAAGTAGCTCCTTGCTTTTAACATTGTATGGTTTTCTTCTTCTTTTCATAGTGCTAATAAAATCACCAAGTTTACACATTTCCTAATTTTTTTTTCTTTTGCACTTCTCTGAAAAATAAGCTATTTATACTATAGTAAGGAAAAAAACAGGACTATTTTCTTCTTTTTGTATCTCTTGATGTAATATTTTACATAGAAAATAATTTTGTAGTTATTTACATCTCTCAAAGAGATTTACTGGTTCTTATTCTTAAATACTAGCTATTTCTATCATCACTGGTATTGCATTTGTGAATTGTTGACTTGCAAAAGAAATGCTGTTAAGTGGAGTATTGACATTGCAAAAATATATTCTATTCTACAAAATGAAGGAGTTTGGATTCTTGATTTATGGACAATCACCTCAATGAGGCACATAGGTTAGATAAATATGGCATACTTAGGTTTATCTGTTACACTGAATAGAATTAAATTGTGTTCAATTCATACACTAAAACATGGGTAAAATCTATTATTTTCAGGATGTTGCAGCATGCACAAAGACCCAGGGAAGGAAATGTTTCAATTCTTATTGGGGCAGAGTAGCTGACACAGTGTTCTTGAGTACTTTGGATTATGGAAGGTTAGAGCATTAAATGTCACGTGGGAGAAGAAATGTGCGATGTAGCATATCCCGCTGGGGACAAGGAGGAGGAGAATTCATAGACAAGATCAGAGTTGGATATGGTCTCTCGGAAAAAAGCCAGTTAGGCTCTGGTTTTGGTAGGGTGAGTGAATAATTACTGGGCATGGAGTAGTTTCAGGGACCTTGACGATGGATTGATGATTCATCCTCATCATTTGCTATTCCACTAATTAAAAAGAAAATCTGAAACTGAAGGTATGTTAACATGAATATACAGTAAATTCTATTACTATGCTCACATTTCATGAAATCTAGCAAGGTGATCTCTCAAATCACAACATTATGTTTGATTGTTTCATGTTGCTTTTATATAAGTAATCAGGCAGTTTTCTCATCAAAATACTTTTTTATGATTTCTGATGACAAACACCATAATCTGTTTCATAATTAATACATAGTTTCATTTCAGTTACATTTCAGGTAAAGGATCATATCACAAAGGAGATGAAAATGATTTATACAAAATATATGTTGTAGTATGCATTTCTTCATTTTTCTATGGAATTATATCTATTAAAAGTAGTTAAATACAAATCATAGAATAAAATACACAGTAAGTATGTGCTAGTCATTCAGTTGTTATATGACCATGAAGAATCAGTGTGATTTAATCAAGGTTACAAAATGGTGGTTGGCTTTTATCATTTCACTTTTCTTTTAAGATGAGATCATACTGGATTAGGGTGGGCCATCAATTCCATGATTGGTATCCTAATAAGAAGATTATATAAAGACATAGACAGAGAGGAGAGAACCCTAGGTGCATATGGAAGCAGAGATTGAAGTGATACATCTACAAGCCAAGGAATGTCAAGAAGCTATGAGAGATTCACGGGAGACATATTTCACTAGAGCCTTTAGGGTGAGCGTGACCCTGTCAGCCTTTGATATTGTGCTTCTAGCCTCTAAACTGTGACTGTGAGGGAATAAGTTTCTTTTGTTTGGGGCCATCTAGTTTCTGGTAATTTTTATACTGCCCCAAGATGCACAGGCACTATATTAGACACTGGAAATTCTACAGAAGGCAAGATTTTCATTCTAAAGCCTAAGAGGGGAGACAGACAAGTAAGCAGATGATTATAACACAACATGTCATGTATTACCACATGAGACATCTAACTTAGAGTATCACAAGTCAAACAGGGCTTCCTGAAGCAAAGTAGGTTTGAATAAAGACCTTAAAGGTAAGTAGGTATTAGGGAGAATGGAGTGGAGAAGAATTCCCGCACAGGAAAGTGTGCACAGGCGTAGTGGTGGCTGTGCCCAAAATGGTTTTAACACATGTGCAGTGAACATAAACTAGTAAAGGAAGTAAAGTATTTTCCATAAGAGAGTTTTCATGAGAGATAAACAGAGCAGGAGAGATAAGGTTTTACTAGCCATTTAAAACATTTAAAAACATGCTGAAGGCAAGAAGACTGCTTATTTCTGCAACAATTGAGAAAAATAGTATCAGCTTTATTACTAATAAAATGAATTGGAGTAACGGATTTGGATATGAGCCTAAGGTTGTTGTCTTACTCTTTTCCCAAATATTTTTATTCGTCCACTCAATTTAAGGCAGAAGAGCTTACTAATTCCAAGCTACCACCTGCAGAGATGACTCCTCCACCAACAGGTTTACTTGGCAAGTGTTGATAAAATCTATTTATTTCCTTTTCTTCCTGCTCAAGCAGTAAGAATACATTTTCCAACTTGTTTTGCAGTTAGATGTGGCCATACAACTGGATTTTGTCCAATGTAATGTGAATAGAACAATCATGCAAGCCTATAGGCTTAGCCCATTTAAAGTTTCAAAATGCATTCCACATACTTGATCACCACCCCTTTCTTGGTGATCTTAGGTGCCATGTGTTAAAAAAGCAGAGCCACGCAATAGAATGAATCCGGTTCCTCGATCTACAAATAGTCACTCCAATGAGACACACAGGCCGAAGTCTATATGGCATTTTCTAGATTTATCTATTATAACGAATAGAATTACTCTAAGTAATAATATAGGCAGAAAGAAAAAAATGCAAGCAATGCTAAAGAGAGAATTTGAGAGAGAGAGAGAGAGAGAGAGAGAGAGAGAGAGAGAAGGAAGAAGAAGAAGAGAAGGAAGAAGAAGAAGGAGAAGGAGATGCGGAGGAGAAGGAGGAGGAGGAGGAGGAAAGAAAAAGAAGGCTGCAGCAGTGGCGGAGGGGGGAGATTGGCCTGCTCAAGGCCCGTGACCATTTTTTTGTAGAAATTTGGTAGCAGAAAGAAAATAACATTTTCAAAACTCAGGAGAGATTTTGAATAGAAGGAGAGATAATGAGCAAAAGGAGCATTTATAGTTTCTTTCAAAGTTGATTTCTCCTTATAATTGGAGAGTGTATCTTTTCCTTTCTATAGACATAAAATATAGGGTGAATAATGCTGTCCCCATTTTTCTTATTTACATGACATACGATTGCACACTATTAAAATTTATAATAAAACAGTAATTTAAACTGGGAAATGGTTCGAAATTTTGGGATGATAATTGATGTTGGAGAAACATTTAAAAGATGATAGGAGCAATCCAGTATAGACTTATGGTATTTATAGTGCAGATGGCAAGAACATGGGAGAATTCAAAATATATTTGGAAGGTGAGATTCAAAGCAATTGGTAATCAGATTTTAGTGAATGTAGGACAGATAGTCATTCACCAATATAGAATGTATGAAAAAAATAATGTGGGGTGTGTTCTGGAGTTATGGAAGTAGCATCATTGATCTGCAGGATGTTGTGCTTTAGATGCTATTGGGATCTCAAAAAGTAAATGCCTTGTAGGATTTGTGCATGTTTGCATGTGTGTATGTGTGTGCATGTGTGTCTATAGTGGAAGTACTTGTTCAGAGAGAGAAAATATAGAGAAAGAGAAAGGAAAAAAAAATAATTCTAGATAAATTTGAGGTGAAGAAGAATAACCATTTATGGAGAATAGAAGACTTCAATGCTTTCAGACTCATCTGTATGAATGAAATGAACATTGCCATCTCTCCTAGCCCCTTTTTCTATCATTTCAACATTACGCCTACACATATTTCAGAAATTAGCTTAAAAGATTTTTTCATAAAATGTGTTTTCTACCTAAACTATCTCTACGTACTCTAGTCTGTGATTTATACTATACAAGTAATTAAAGGTGGAAGTCATTTTGGAGCATCAAGGGTAAATGTTAATCAGTTTTCTTTGAATTTTAGCTTAGTAGAATTTGTTTTTACTGAAATATTATGGTACTATGTATTATCAGTTGCAAATATATCTAAAGCTTTTCATTAGATTACTAATCGGTCTCTACCCTTCTCCACATAGGTGAGTGGTACTCAGTACAATCTGTCAGGTAATACAGCCAATGCCAGAAATAAGATTTTATTGCATACCTGATAATAGTATGTCAGTCCAAATGGAAAACAGTGTACCTATCACACAACATGGCCTTGAAGTCTAACATAAGAATAATCCACTTTTGAGCAGAGAAATTAAATCTGTGATACAGAAATGTATCAAGTTAGGAAGGAAATATTTTTGTAAACATTGTTATGTGCAAACATGTCTCAGCATTGAACCCAGTTTTAAGCTTTCTTTCTGGTTTTATTGAAAGTGGGTTTATATTAGTTGAAGAAAGTGGCCAGATCCCTAGCTTGATAGTGAGAATTTGTTTTTTATTGTATGTCACCTTTTACACCAACACGATTCCAAGTTCTACTAAAACTGAAGGGATGAGGGTGATTTGTATTATTTGACAAACTCAGTATAGTTTAGAATACTCTGCCTTCTGTAAAATATTGGCAAGCAATGAGGGTATTTTCAAGAGCAAAATTAATAGAATAAGCTTTTATATGCTGCTTTCTTTTGTCTTTCAGCTTTACTGAATATGCTGCACTGTATTTTTATGCTTTCAACCTTTTTATGTTATCCTGCATGTCGTCACAGGAGAGACCATAAACAAGGCAATGATTCTGAAATATTATAAATGTGATGAAGTGAACTGAAATGGGTATTTCAAATTACACTGTCTAGAGATAAGTGAAAGTCCCTTTCCACATAGCTCTAATGGTAATTGGATCACTAACCCTTGGGAAAATGCATGTTCTAAATCTCCCTCTGATATTATTTTCCGTTCTTCATATGGTTTGAGTCTAAATCACAGCTCACACATCTGTGTTTTTAAGAGTCTGTTGAGAGGTCATTAAGCCTTTCTGTACCATGTAGTAGTCCTCAGAGCTTTGTTTTCTTTGTGTGTATTATTTAGAGTTTGTATGAGTGCTGAACAACCTAAATAACTTGAGTCTGAAGCAAACATATTTTTCGGTGGCCAACTAGGTATGGAGCAATTCCTTGACCTTTTCTTCTCTTTCACTGAAGCAAATCAAAGTGTATTTCAAATAGTGCTGTCTTGAGTCATTCTCAGTGTCAAGTTACAGCATAAAAGTAGTTCACCCCTGAATGTCTTAAGCTAGTGATTCTACTCTTGACTCAAAAGAGTAAATAAAAAAAAAAAGTAGAAGAAAGAAAGAAATGCTGTGGATGGCAGCATTCTTTAATAATGTCTGAAGTCCTTGCTCAGATAGCTGTCCCATTTCATGTGCATAGAGTGACAGCTTGCAAGACATGAAATTGAGACAAGAAGAAAATAACTCCAGAAGATACCATACTCTGAAATTTTAGAAATTTAATGCTATTTTTGGACATAGTTAACTGGAACTTGCTTAAGTACAGGAAGTGTCAGATGTGGAGGAAAATTGTCTAGAAAATAAGTAAAAGGTGGCATTTTCCTTCAGGTCGTTTGGCTTTATCTGTTGTCTCACCAGGGAAACTTTGACGTAAATGCACTTTGCTATAGATTTCAATTGAAATAAGGACGAAAGTTACTGGTTGCGTTAATCACGTTGATAGTAAAAATCATATCCAAGTAAATTGAAAATGAGTTAAGTTCCTAAGATTCAGGATAAGTATTGACATAAAGCATATGGATAGCAGCCACCTTACTTGCTTCAACAAAGCCTTAATACTTACCATATAAACACATTTTTATGTTCTATTAAAACTTTATAGTAAGACAAATACACTTTTCTTTGTTAGTAATTTAAATACAGTATTAACTTTAATGCAGAGTAGAAATACTATATTTGCTAAATTATGCTATAATTATTATTTTAAGCTTTTAATCCTCATTAGTAATTTCCAATATTTGCTTAAGTACATTATTCATTTCTGAAAATTACTGTGAAATGTAAGGTTTAAAATTGAAATTCATATGTACTGTGCCCAGTTAAAATTATCCAACCTCAAAACAGATATTAAAACTGCTTCCTGTTAAATACATGAAAAGTAAAAACTATCAATTTATTCACCATCAAAATTTTAATATAAAATCTGCTCCGTTTAAGAAGTCCAGTTAATTACATGTGAAAGATATGTTTCTTTGTATAAACATAAAAACGTCAGCATATTTACAATGCAGATTGCCAGAGACTAATCGTGTGATTGATCACAATAATGGCTCTGATTGCTCCTCCCTGCTTGGGCTTATGTCCATTAGCATGTGACTTTGTCTCTCTCTCCACTCACACCTGGGAGTGGGAGGTATGTATTTCCCCAAGCCCTTGGATTTGAGTTTGGCACTTAACTTGATTAGGTCAATTGAATAAGATGAAAGGGTTAACATGCTCCTCTGAGACAATTCATAAGAGGCGGTACATTTTTTGTTTGTGTTTCCTGTCTCCAATGCCTGCTATCATCATGAAAGGAACATCTCCCTGATCCAATTTAGAGACGAGTGAAGCAGAGCCTCCCCAGTACAGCTAAACCTCACAGACCCAGCCTAGATCAGTGAAACACCTGCCAACTCGTAGGTGATGAATAAGTTCAATATATGCAAAGTAGTTGTGACTGAATCTAGACCAAACCAAAAAATGACCTGAAGAAGTTGTTATATGGCAATTGGATTTTAGCTTTGCTTGATATGTTGAAGTACTGTGACAATATCTATGTGGTACACAGAGTCTCAATTTCAGAAATTTTAGAAAGACACAGGATGAAAACAACAAATACAGTCTTGAAAATAATGGTTCAATATAATTAATAATAAATAATGTTTTATTTCTTTTTTTAATAGATCACAAATACTATTGAATGTGATGAAAAGATCTCCCATTCCCCAAAAACATAAGTACCTTCAATGCAAATTTGAGATACGTAGCTCCCATGAAGGCCCATTTAGTGACTACTTTGGAATCATTGAAAAAGCTACATTTATAATAAGTTATGAAGTATCAGTATATTTTTGTCTTGTGTATACTCTGGCAATGTCATTTATCTTTGCTTTAATTTCTGTCAAGGGTACTTATCTAAATGGGACCTTATCAAGCACAAGAATAAGCTCTAAATATAAAGTAAATCTTATAGGATGCCCTCTACAGATGTACTTGCAAGTTTACATACTACATTAAAGGACTGTGAAAGAAAATGCAAGAATATCACATTATAAATTTAGAAGCAGTGCAAAAATCCATGGCAAATTCAGGCATTTCGCCTACCTCTGAAGAAAATCAGATCTGATTAATTGACAATAGTAGTGTGGAAATGCAGGATTAAAATACTACATAGAAAAAAAATTGAGTAATTATTTCACAAAACATTAATAATTTAGAAAATAAGCATCACTCATCTAATATGCAGTGTAGGTATCCTAGAAAGAAGAGATTCTTTTTAAAAGTAAAGCTTTTTCTGCATTAAATCTGAATAATATTTGATCAATAGTTTCATATTTCCTAGTGGCAAGACTATTCAAAAAATTGCCAAGGTAGTTATGAGCAGGTAGTAGATTTATCCTTTCAAGTGCCTACATTTTGGAGCTAGATAAATACTGAGAATAAGGAGGAGAATAAATATTTAAAAAAATCTATTTAATTGATTTCAATGGGAATGTTTCAAATAGAGGTTCTCAAGTAATATACATTCGGCCCTCCGTATCTGCAGGAGATTGGTTCCGGGACCTCCTGCAGATACCAAAATCTACAAATGTTAAGTCCATCATGTAAAATGGCATAGCGCAGTCAGTCCTTTGCATCCACAGGTGCCCCATCTATGTATTCCACCTTCCACAAATGGAAAATACATACATACAGTTAGCCCTCTGTATCTGTGGCTTTCCATCATCGATTGTTTGAATTTACAGATGTTAAACCCATAGACGTGAAGGGCCAACTGCATCTATAATTTACTGTCTTAGACCTTTTGGGCTTCTCTAACAAAATGCCTTAGAGTGCACGGCTTGCTAAAAATATAGAAATTTATTTATTATTTACGAAGGCTCGAAAATCCAAGACTAAGGTGCCAGTGAGTTCAATGTCTGGTGAGTACCTGCTTTCTATTTCATAAAATTTCTCTGTGCCCTCATATGGAAGAAGGGGCAAACAAGCTTCCTTGGGCCTATTTTATAAGACTATAATCCGCTTCACGAAGATTTCACGTTCGTGATCTAATTATCTCCTGAAATCCCACTTTCTTATACCTTCACCTTAGTGGTTAGGATTTAAATGTATGAATTTTGCAAAACATTTATACCATAGTACTTAACAATTATTCATTTGCATTTATAAGTGTTCAGTATTCCACTATTTATAAAAAAAACATGCAAATTAAATTTCTACCAAACACATTTAGTAAAATTTTATTTAAACAAACAGTGTACTTTCATCTAAAGGACATTTTTAAAGCTGTCTCATGTCATATATTCTCAATAGTATATATTTGCTTCAGATTCCATCATCTTTATGGAAATTTCTGGAAACATCTAATTGCAGTGTGTCCTCACTGTTTCCATTACAAGTATTTTGAGAATATTCCATGTGCATTTTGCATTTTTGTATCTTTAATGGCTGCCACATTTAAAGCTATTCCCAATGTATATTTATAAATGATGATAATGATGAAATTATAGCAACAGCAAAGACTCTTGAGTTTAAAATGCTAAGTCTAAAAGAAAGTTAACATTCCGTAGTAGTTGAAGTTTGTTGAAAGAATTCTTTGGATTTCTTTTTAGCTGCTTCAAAATAATCTATCATATTCTTTATCCTATTTTGCAGAAAACCAATGCTTCTCACTATGTACTTCAGCCTTGTCCTCCTCTCCCCCCACAGCATGCAAAGTCTCCAGAAGGCATCACCTAACGCTTCCTCTTAAAATACAGCCCCTCCATAAACCACCCATTCTGTCATTCTTACCATTAAGTGGTTCCCTCTCCGTTTAATCTGGGCTGGATTCTTGTAACCAAAACAATATGGAGAAAACTGGCATGAAAATTAATTGCAACTATTATGTAGTAATGAGAAGCCAACAACACTGTCACCAGCACTAATGTATAAAAACAAGAGAGTACTCAGTCTAAGCATTCAATGAGAAATGCATTGTGAAATGTGTCTAAGCACGTGAAATTTCTCATAGTGTCCTAAACATTCTTTTTCTCTTCACTTCGAGGCTTTGTTGAAAGTGTTATCGTTGCTCCATCTGACTGTCTATTTTTACTTTTCTTTACTTGGCTCACTGCTCCTCATTACATGCAAACTCCTGACTTGTATGGCAAAGGCACAGAACTAATTCTGTCCTCAAGAGCCAAGCCTAATTTTATAAATAATCTTGGAATTGTCTCAGAAATGGATCCTTTTGCGTGACACTACATAAAATACATAAAGACTGGTTGCACTTTAAAATCCCTAAAACCACACAAGACTAAACAATAAATTAAATTTTTACCTAAAGGCATTGCTTACATTATAAGTCTTCCATGAGAATAAGGCACATATACACAGGGTTAAGCATTGATTTAAACATTTTTTTTTTCATCTATCTATTCATTCCCAATCAAGTATATGTAATTTTTTTTTAATCTAGCACTGGACACCCACATCTTTGGGAGATTAGAGTATATACATTCCACTGTAGGCTAAATGCTGACATCAGATGATTATTCAGTATTTCTTGATAGTTAAATTGTCTTTCTTGGATTTATTTCATATAAAAATATTATTCTTATATATTCAATTTTCAACTTGAGATAGGCTGATACAACTAAATACACTAGAGGCTTTTTACACAGAAAACTTCTTATTGAAATGCAGTGACCAAAACAAGAATTATTTTATAGTCTTTACACTACATTACACTATGACTAAGTGTGAGAAATAAGATACATCTCATAATTAAAGAAAATAAATTATAGACTTCCTTTACATGAGAAATCACTTGATATATTGGAAGGTACTTCTTTCAACACCCCAGAGAGTTGACACTGCTAGGACCCTTAATTTACTTGTTGTTGGAAAAGGGAAGAAGAACATCCTTCTTGTTCTCCCTGAACTAACTAAGAGGTTTTGTCTCTTTCACCCTATGCTTCTTGATATCACAGAAATCAAAGGCGCACTGATTATTCAGTTATTCTATTAATACTTCTTATAAATTTCCTGGTATTTGCATATTTATCCAACAAGACATTTAGACATTTTTGCTCTGTATATACAATCTTCCAACATATATTGGCCAAGTTTTGCTCAATAATTTTTTTCAATTTGTTTAACATATGTTCACATGTAAGACATCTTGCTTATAAGCCCCCAGATTGGAACACACACATACACATTCATAAGCTGGTGGGCTCATATGAGAGCTGATCACTTTAAAAATGTTTTATCCAACTCCATCAGACTAAATAGAGAACAAAGTATACTTAGAATCAGGCTATGAAACATTGTTGCTTGTCTTATCTGATCCTTACCTCATACTGAACAAACATACTTTTATAATCCCTGGTGGTGAGTTTTATGATTACTGATATTAAATCTGATTTATTCATAACATTAGACCCATTTGTGATTTTACAGAAACATAATTAATAAATTATCCATATAACTGGCAAACTTGTGTTATTTAGCTGTGGGATCAACTGATTATATCATTCTATATTCTATAGTGTGTTGACATTTATTTACATCCCCACTCTTTGACAGTATTATCATTGCAATTTTACAAAGAAACTATCTGAATTCCAGAAAGATTGTGTATTGTGTTAAAAATTATGTAGCTAATAATTCTGGATTCCATGTTAAACTATGTTTCTGCTATAAATTCAATCTATTACAATCTTTTAAAAATTAATTTATTTTTATTGATATATATTCAAAATAGCTGTACATATTTTTGCAGTATATGTGATAATTTGATACATTCATGTAATCAAATCAGGATAATTGCAATATCCATCTCCTTAAATATTTATATTTTCTTTGTCTTAGGAACCTTCTGATTATTCTCTTCTAGCTCTTTTGAAATGTATAAGTGATTAATGTTAACTGTAGTCACCCTACTGATCTATTGAACACCAGGTCTTATTTCTTCTCTCTAAGTGTATATTTGTACCCATTAATCAATCTCTGATAACTACCAATCTACTATATCCCAATTCTTACCTTCTACCCTCTTTTAATGAGCTGTCACAGAAATATAATATGTTGGAATTAATACCATATTATTAATAATTATAACAATTACTATTGAGCGCTTATCCTGTTAAGATAGTGCATTAAGTAATTTAGATACAGTATCTGCAATTTATATATTTACCTTGGTGTGAGATTTTCATAAATGTGGGAACCAATGCTAAGTCTTATTCAGAGGGCCAAGAGGTGGTATGAAGTAGGATTGGATTAAGCTCTGGTGTTTATGGTCTTTGTTATATTTCAAATCAACTTTTATTTCGTAGTATTTTTTTTTTTCATTTATTGCAGAAAAGGAATACGTTTTTCAGTTCTACTGACATGGGCAAAATGAGTTTTATTAACATGTTTATTCTTCGTGTTGCTATTAATAATTCAGTTCACATTTCCCCAATGTAAATTTGGTATCTGGCACAGAAGACAATTTTCTTGTAGGTTTGTGCATTTCTAGTTTTCTTAACTTTTCCAGTTGCTTTGCATTTCCAATATATTTGCTACTATTTCATATCTCTTTCAGTTTAACTCTTGCTGTGATTTTCCTGTTCTTATCTTCTGATTATACCCTTCATATTCTCTATTTTTCTTTGATTTATACATTAACCTTTTACATTTTTGTGCGACTATTTACTTCTCAACATGGGCAACTTAGTATACATTATCACTTGACATCACAGTCATGACATGCAGAAACACAACACAACCTAGAGACTGCGGTGCTGTGTCTCACTTCTCACATAAACATACACATCTTAGGAAAGACGGTTGCATAACTAATAGTAAAAGCAGGACTGTAGGTATGTCTTCCTCCAGTCCAAAATCCAGAAAACTCTCAGGGACTTTAAAGCCTGAAAGTAAACTAAAATGCAAAAATCAACAAGCAGGAATAGGGGAAAGGAGGTAGAGGACAGGCAAGGAAGGTATAGAGACTTTATTCTTTAGGAAATCTGGGTTACTACTGAATTAATGGCCAGTGCAGACAAAAATTTGATGTGGGGCAGCTAATGTCTGGATCATTTCTATTCAGTAGGCAAATTCCTCAAGGTTTCCAAGTACATTACAGCCCATTCCAAATGCTGGACAAACCACTTATCACCATTGATCAAAGCTGACTTTGAGGATGTCCTTCAGGTGCCTCTGAGAGCGATTTGAAACAAGTGCCACTTCCTGTTCCCTTGTGTTTCTTATGACTGCTAGTGAACATCAATAATATGAATTCCATTTTAATTTTTCTGTAAGGGATCTTATTTATAGGGCAATTTCCAGTGCAGTGTCTTGTCTCTGTGAAATGATTGCCAACTCAGGCAGCCGTTAAAGTTTACTGCTTAGGCCTTCCGTCAAGGTACAATATGGATATTACTTTCAAAAGTAATTTGGAATACAGACTGAGAAGAGTGTGTTAACTCTTTGCAAACATCCAAACTTAGACAAGGAAATTCTTGCCTTTTGAATTGATGCTGTGCTTTTCTAAGGTAAAATAAAATGTGGTATTAAAATTTACTTTTTACTGCCCTTATTTATAAATTAATGATGTCTCCCTTTCAAGTGAGCATTACCTCACAGAATTTCAGTTATTAATTGGAGGAAATGATCATTTTATTTTATTTCAGCTTGTGTGCCAGTACTGTCACCCTCACCCACACACTGTGATAAACTACATAAGCTGTCACATTTTTATGTGCTCTTTCTTCTTGGGCAGAGGCTTATATCCACTCAGCAGCCTGTCTCCAAATGCCTACGCAAAATTAAATAATGATATTCCTTAGCTGTAACCTAGTTAGTAAAAGGTTCTTCTCACAATGGAAACTGATCTTTCAAAGTTCATACCTGTTCATTTAAAAGCTGCAGGGAGTATTTGGCCATATCAAAATATTTCCTAAACCACAAACACAGTTTCCCACTGTCAGTTATATTGCTGCTATCTAAACATTCGTTTTTGTTCTTACTGCAAAAAAGTGACTTAGAAATATAGTCTATTGTTAGAATGACCAAAGAAGTCTAGCATGCCCCACTTGTAGATGCAGAAAGGACTTCTCTTACCATTCTGGCTGAGAAGGGAAGACACTTCATTGGGAGACCAGTTTCATTTTGGGCTCATAAAGAGAGGGTTCCAATCTTTGTGTTATTAAACTGAATGCCCCCTTCTGTCAATCTTGCAGTCTATGGTGTTTGTTCTGATCGCTCCAGTTGCAGAGACTACATTCAATTTTTATTTTATATCACAGTCCTTAAAAAATATGTCTGGGCTATGACAAAAATCTCATAATTGTCTCTGACCAGGTATCTCATTTGTTCAATCATTTCTCATGTGGATGTGGCATTCAGACTACTCTCAATGTGTTTGTTCTCTTCTAGATATTTTATTTATTTAAACATGCATTCTACAATTCATTGCCACCCTTACTGTGTAATTGTATCCCAGATGGGGTCAGTCATAGCTATTTCAGATAATGCTAATGTCAATGGCTTACAGAAAGGTTTCTTTTTTAAATACAAAGACTCCATTTACTCTTTAAAGTATTTTTAACTCAACAATATAGATTCAAGCTGAACCTGTGATTTTCTGAATCTGCAAGTTTCTTTCACTTATTCACTCCTGTTATATTTAATCTTTTTGTACTCAAGACAATCTTCTTCCTCTTTGATGCCAATTTGATTATTTTGCATTATTTATTATATTTAAATTAATTCTAATTAGCTGTCATCTACATGTTTGGTAGCAATTTTTTAATCTACTTTCAAAGAATTGAAAGTAATTTGGAATATGACAAAGCAACATCTTCACAAGTTGCCAGAATCACTTAAGATGCTAAGACAGTGAACACAGACTAAAACCTCAAAAAGTATCTTTGTCATTCAGCGTCAATTCTTCATCTTATTTGCAAGGATAATGTAACACATTTAATTCAGATTATTAATTAAGCATGTGAAATTTTTATGTATACATCAATGTTGATATGT
This sequence comes from Indri indri, assembly GCA_004363605.1. Lineage (NCBI taxonomy): Eukaryota > Metazoa > Chordata > Mammalia > Primates > Indriidae > Indri > Indri indri. The sequence continues at coordinate 23,230 of RJWJ010011556.1, read as the reverse complement.
AGGAAAAAATTACCAAATTATGAATTTTCATATTATTTTCAGAATTCTATGTATGTTATTCACTTTCTCAAGACATAAACACTATACAATAAGCAAGAAGGGTACATATACTTATGGAGCTACTAAAAATTAGATTTTCTGACTATGCTAACATTTATTGTGATCAGGTTTTATTATTTGGGGGTAATAGACACTAATGCCATTAAAACTTAGGGTCTAGATTTACACAATTAGCCAAACATGTTCCTTGAGTATCTACTCTCTATCAGGCATTATTATCGACATCTTGGCAACATCAGTGAGTGTGAGAGAGGAAGAGTGTCTTTGCTTCTTCATTAATGCTTTGAAGAACATAAAATGAGGTACAAATGACAGTGGGTATTCCATTAGGAAGGGTAAATGAGACTCATATGCACCTGGAATTGACTTTTGCTTTCCTGTTGATGTCACAAAAAGGAAGAAGCCAAGCAAAGATCTGAGGAATGAATTTTCCAGAGAAAAAGGAGGTCCTGAGATAATTTTTTTTTCAAAGAATAAAGAGGAAATGTAAAGGATCTGAGAAATGAATAGTATAGCAAAGCACAGAGTTGGAAATAAATCCGGACAGAAAACAAGACAGGGAGCAGATAATATAGGAATTTGCAGACATGGTAAGGAGAAGTTAGAAAGGTTTTCTGATTGCAATAGAGGGTTTTAAACATGGCAACGGCTTGATGCTATTTGAGACTAAGAAAGATCATTCTGTCTGCTCTGTAGTAAATGGATTATAGGGTAGCAAGAAAGTAGACATGGAGACCTGAAGCAAGATTATATCTGGAGTCCAGATGTCAGTGGTTTGAAGGTTTATAGTGGTATAAATAATAGGGTTTAGATCAATTTGGGAATAGAACTGAGAAGACTTTCTGGTAAATTGGAAGTGGAATTTAGTAGGCAGGATGCATTACAGATAAGCCTAAGATTTTGCCCTCAGTAAGTAGACAGAAGGTGATTCTATTTACTGATAAACAGATTTTTTTTATGAGGGGTGGTTTATTGATAATAAAAAGATGTATATGATATTATCATTATTGAGGCTATCTAGCATCCAAAATATCTTTTTATGTTTGAGTCTTAGGCCATGCAATACACACCTACCATTATAAAATATAAAAATGACAAATAATGAATTTCCCTGGTTTACTTTAACCAATAGCAGGGGCACTGAACTAATGCTATTACAAGTAGGGCCACATACCCTGAATTTTGAATCAAAAGATTGTGGCCAAAGGCATTGGGAGCAATGGTAGATTATCTCTTCTGGCAACAGTGGCAGCTTTATTGAGTTTAAATTCCTTAAACCACAGTAGAAATAGTGTTAATATCAACTTCCAAAGTAAAAGGCTATTATGTCCACAGGACACTGACAGTGGTACAAGATGAGTATCTAGAGTTCTGACAAGGTGGCTGGGGTTTCCTAACTAAGTTAAGTTTGTGAAGGGATTTGGGGCATGAACCTTGTGTATCATTTAATAGTGATTCTCCTGGTATCCCAATAGTTTTTTGAGCCATCCAATATTTTGCCTCACTAGAGGCAATTTCAATGCATACAAATAGAAAAGTTTACTTATATAAAAGTGTAATCATAAATAAAAGTATCTAAGTCAATGAGGGGAAACTACAATTTGTTGTCTGCTTGTATTGGTACTGAGGGCAGTGATTATCAACCAGTATACTAAGGCATAGTCATGCAACAGAACACTACATTTTTCAACATACTCTTAGTGAGTCTACATATCAAACTGATACAGCAATTAATACATTTGCAGAATCAAGCATTTTTCCAGATTCTTCTTAGCCCTGTGAATGTGACAAATTATAAGCATTTCAGTGAAGTCATAGGACATTTCTGGTTTTTAGTTTGGGCCTTCACACAAATACATATACTTGCAGATGGTAAGTATCTCAGAATTGTTACTGATCCAGCTTTGATTCTTTGATTACTTACCTCACTTTTACATTGGGAGTGACCACATCCTCCCCACATTATGCTTCACTGGGCATTTCATATTTTTTAGATTCAGGGTTTTTAAATTTGTATAGCTTTAGAGGGTACAAGTGTTTTTGTGTTATGTGGCTGAATTGCATGTGGAGAACTCTAGACTTCTAATATATGTTACCTCAGTAGTGCACATTGTACCCGATGGTTAATTTTTCATCCTGCACCCTCCTCCCACCTAATCCCCTCTGAGTCTCCAGCGTCCGTTAGGTCCTTCTGTGTGACCATGCATAGCCATTGCTTAGCTCTGACTTATAAGTGAGAACACGTGGTAACAAACATAATACAATTCCTACCTGTTTTCATTTTCTAGGGCTACCATAAAAAGTACTATAAACTGAGTGATTTAAACACCAAAGATTTATTTTCCCACAGTTCTGAATCCTAGAAGTCTGAGATCAAGATGTCAGCAGGGCTGGTTTCTTCTGAGGCCTTGACTTGTAGATGGCCGTCTTCTCTCTTCATGTCCATATAGTCTTCCCTCTGTGTGTGTCTGTGTTCCTAAACTCTTCTTACAAGGACACCAGTCATATTGGATCAAGGCCCAAACTATCAATCTCATTTTAACTTAATTATTTTTTAAAGATCTTATCTCCAAATACAGTTACATTTTGAGGTATTAGAGGTTAAAACTTTAACATATGAATTTTGAGGGAACATAGTGCAGCCATAACAATACCCTAAGTTGCTTATAGCTATTAAATAAGAACCTTATATATTGAGGAGAAAAATGGAATTACTAGGGATTATTAAACACTGGCCGAAGATATGGAATTCCATTGCATTTCAGCCTTCTAAATAAGGCCTTATGGCAAAAAGAAAATCTTTTAAGCTCTGATATGAGTCTCCTCATAGAGGCCCCAGTGGGACAAAGATATGCCCCATGATTATTTCAAGGTACATTTGCAATTATCCTAAAATCTTTTATAATATCAATATCAGCTCCTTGGCCTATGCTATACCGGTATTTGAAGTAGGCAGAATGAAATAGAAGCCACCAGAGTGCCTCCTTATAAAATTATAAACCAAATGCAATACTAAGTCTAAGGTGATTAATACATTTTAATGCTAAGAAATTGAAATATAATATATTGAATAGAAATTCTATCATATCTCCTCTTCTTTTTATATTAGGGTTCATTTCTTAGAGCCATTTTAGGCAAGTGGCTAAAACAAAACTGAACAGATGGGACAAATATTTTCCATATTCTCCCTGTCCTCATACATATATAGCCTCCACCATCATAAACAGCCCCCACCAAAGGAGTGTATATCTTACTGTTGATGAACCTACATTGACACGTCATCATCAACCAAAACCCATAGTTTAAATTTGGGTTCATTCTTGATGTTGTACAGTCTATGAACCTGTACAAATGTATAATGACATATATCCACCTTTGAAGTAGTTTCACTGTCTTAAAACTCCCCTGCACTCCACCTATTCATTTCTTACCCCCTCAACTCCCTGGTAACCAACTCATCTTTTTACTCACAGTGTTGCCTTTTCTCTAATGCCTTACAGTTGGAATCATAAAGCATGTAGCCTCTTTAGACTGTCTTCTTTCACTTAGTAATAAGCAACTAAGTTTCCTCCATTCCTTACCATGGCCTTGAGAGCTCATTTCATTTTAGTGCTGAATAATATTCCAGGTTCTGAATGTATCCCTATTCATTTATCCATTCACTTACTGAGGGAATGGTTGCTTGCAAGTTCTGGCATTTATGAATAAAACTGCTATATGCATCCATACATATTTTTGGGGGGACATACATTTTCAGCTCCTATGGGTAAATATCAAGGGTTGAGTTGGTTGGATCACAAGGCGTGAGTATGTTTTGCTTTGTAAAAAACTGTTATCCTATCTTCCAAAGTGATTGTGCCATTTTGTGTCTCCATCAGCAATAAATTAGACTTCCTGTTGCTCCCCATCCTTGGTGCTGTCAGTGTTCTGAATTTTGGCCAATCTAGTAGGTGTACGGTGGTATTTCATTGTTTTAATTTTTATTTCCCTGATAACATATGATATGGAGCATTTCTAATATGCTTATTTGCCACCTGCGTATTTTCTTTGGTTAACTATCTGCTGGTTTTGATCCAATATTTAATCAGTTGCTTGTTTTCTTATTATCGAGTTTTAAGCATTATTTGCATATTTTGGTAACTGTCCCTTATTAGATAAGTCTTTTGAAAATATTTTTCTCAGTTTGTGGCTTGTATTTTTATTCTTTTGACAGTGTCTTTCATAGAATAGAAACTTAATTTTAATGAACTGTGACTTGTCAATTATTTCTTTCATATATTGTGCCTTAGGTGTTATATCAGATATTGGAGGAAGTGTGTTTTTGTTGAAAAGTCAATGGTAGGAACTGTAGTGCATGTTTTTTCTCTTTACTTTTCTTTCTTTTTACACTTTTTCCTTGTCATTCTTTCTTCTTTTAATATCCAGTTGCAATGATTTGAAAATTTCTCATCTAAGTAACCTAACATCATAAAAACCTCTATGAAATATAGCCTCCTTTCCCACTAACAAGCAGGTGAGTTTAGATAGACACTTTCTCAGTGCCATTTGCAAGCATTAACACCTGACCTCAAGCAGCTGACAATCAGGTACGCCTAACCTGGGCTTCAAATCAAAAACTTGTGACACAAATATTCTGGAACTACATAAATTCCATTCTCACAGCAATGGCAGTTCCCGTAAGATTTCTTCCTTAGGTACCAGTGTCAGTGATGCTAATGGTGGCAACAAAAAGTGTCTTCCCAAAGTTCTCTGGGTCAGGAGGCAGCATTTAGTGCTATGGGCAGTACAAACAATTTCTTCAAGGAAATATTCTGAGGGGAGATTTTGATTATTTTTCTAAACCCTGTGGAAAACGCCCTCATCAGCAATTATCTGAACTATCAAAATGTTCTTAACAAAGTCCTTTTCCTCTCATTTTTATGCAGATGTGTATGCTCTCATTTTCAGTCAGCAATTGTTATTGATACATACAAATGTAGACTGAAGTTTGATTATTTGCACTAGTCTTGTTTATAACAATAATCTCAGTAGTCTCTGTGAAGATGAAAGACAATTGGAATGGGTGAAAAAAAAGAATGAGAATTATTAATATGAAAATAGAAATTATAACTGTAGACAAATATTTCAGTTGCTGTGAAAGGAAGTATAAACACAGAGGAATCAATGGGGAAAGATATTTTGTCATCTTTGTTTCTTTATGGTGCTAATTGAAATAGAGTTGAGAAAGTGTTGATGCAAGAAAAAGGGACTACTTGTAAAGATTTTTTAAATGGTGAAGAGATGAGCTGCAGAACAAAAATGAATGTATTGATTATAAAAGGAATGCAGGCAATTCTTTCTGTCATGGAAGAAAATAAAGAAATAGGATTAAATGAGTTAGTGAATATTATGGGAAAGTGAGATAGTTTTCCTCTGATTTAACACATTTTCCTTGTGAAGTATTTAGCATACTCCTTGGCTAAAATGGAAGAGGAACTAGATATTGGGAAGAATATTAGATGAGAAAAGTTGGAAAATATCTTTAATAGAAAAATTAATTTATGAAAGAAGTAGGACTCATTTCCATGTTTCTTCTGTTATTCTAAGTAATGTTTATTTGTTCTTTTTCTTTTTTCCAAATAAACACACCAACTGTTTCACAAAGGTGTGTACAATTATCTCAAGGAAATTCCATTGGAATGAACTCAACTTTCCTTTCTGATTTAAAAAAAAAACCCAGTTAATTTATTACCAAATTATCGTTGCTATATCATCTCCCACTTAATGCATTCTTTATTGAATCAATATGGAACTACTATACAAAGCAACATGGGAGATATAAAAATAAAGAAATAAATTATGTTGGAGAGATAATATAGAATTCAGAATTATGAGTTTAAATAATTCTAAAATTCCACCTTTTGGAACAGGGACGTGTCCTGAAAAGAGAAGCACACAACAATAGATAGGCTGAAAATGATTTTCTGTTGCCTTGAATGGTGTGCCCTCCCCATTCTTTGCAACTACACTTATTTTGTCAGGTCCTGATACATTTTCGCTATCATCCTTACAACAGAATATTGAAAGAGCAATTTAATTGGATTTATGCAGGTAGCTTAATTGTAAATATGAACTAATATATTGATTGATTTGGTAAGTTGGCAACCAGCTTATGAACGAACATCATTACTACTTCACTTCCTAAAAGATAATCCTTAAATTTTGCTATTTTTATAAAACTTATCTTTTTTTCAAGTTTCTAAAATACATATAAAAGAATCCAACACATTTCAGGTAAGTGTGTGTAAAGAACTATTTTCTGGCAGTACAGATTGTGCTGCAGTTATTTTCCATGTGCTAATGAGTAGAGTATGTCAGAAAACCCTCATTCTCACTCCTCTAATGACGACATGAGAGAAAAAAGAGCCATCTTGTACCAAAACACTGTGATTGCATGGAATGGCTTCTGAAAGTTGAGGACTGGGCAGAGTAAAGCACTTTTATCTTTTTCAAAAGTCATGCTATTTCTTCTTTGAGAAGCAAAATAGCATAAAATTGAATAGTATATTCACAACCTAAAATTTAGGAGACACTCGACACTTCAGAAGATCTCGTCATCTGCAAATTACTTCTAACAGTTCTCTCTGCCTTTTGTATATGTACAACAAATTTGGATAATTTTTATTGCAAACACATACAATTTTCTTAGAATCAGAATAGGTGATGATAAAAGGATAAAAACAAATTGCAAAAGAACCTCAACTTTGGTACATTGAAGATATCTTCAATTGCATTCATTTTGATTAAAAATGAGCAAGATGTGGTAACATATATTTAAAAATAGAAAGCAAAAATAAGTTACCTTTTAAGCAATTGGGGAGGTGCTCGTCATGCTTAAAGTCTGTGTATTTCAAGTGAATTTTGAAAAAAGAAAAAAGTAAAGCAGCAAACCCAGTGACTATGCAGCTAAACAAAATATTTTTGTAAAGAGAAAATTTTTAATCATCTTAAAGTAAAAAATGTAACTGATTGAGTTAGACTGACAAGTATAAGAAACAATGGAATATTCACAAGGTCAACTATTAAAACCTACATTTATGTCTATATGAACATTTTAAGAACTTTTTAAAGAATAGATGGGAATAAAGCTTAAAAAGTAAGTATATGTATTTTTAATAGGATCATGTATTTTGACCATAAATTTCCTTAAAGTAAAAGCATTTTGTTTCATTATAATTTGATTGAAAAGAAGATATATGTATGTGTATGTTTAACGTGTAGAATTTTCAATACAGTAATGTATGTAAGTTAAATATTTATGTTACTACTAAAGTATCCTCAAAACTAGACCTGTGTGGCCAGCATTCTTAATTTAATTTGCTTACAATCTTCAACATATTTTAAATTTTTGGATTCTTTTTATTTTGTTTTTACTTCTCAGTGATTTGTTACTCTTTTCTACTACATGTAAAAAATGTGTTTTACCTTATATCCTAAAAAATAAGCCAAAACAAAAGGCAGGTTTTCAACCCTCCTTTCTTTCTGTCAATACCCCTTTCCCTGGTTCTCTGTTAAATCTAGACAGAATTATTTCTGTTTTTTGTCTCTAAAATCTCTCATTGTATTCTCTTTGAGTCCCCTTTGAACTTCACCATTGTATCAAAATGTTACATCAGCATTATTAAGTAAGTGTCCTGTCCATAGCATCAAACAGTTTTTTACCTCTCCTCTTAAAACTGTTTCCCACCTGGCCTTCACATCTCCACACTCCCTTGGATTTTTTACCACCTCACCCACTGTTTCTTATTAGGTTTCCTTGTTAATCCTTGCATATAAATATGGTGCTTATTATTTATATTTTTGGTAGTAAAATAGATTTGTTATATATTTTACCAAAGTTTCTTTTTTCTCATCTTCCTGATAATTATTTGCTATCTAACACAATTGTTTTATGTTTTCTCTTTTTAAACTTTCTCACACCAATTCTAAACTGATGTTTTTTTAATCTTCTTTTACATATTTATCTAAAATATTTATTGTGAACTTTTCAAGCTACATACATGATATCATGTATGTATCATGATATCATGTTGCAATGTTTTTGTACCTTGGCTGTTTCTCAATCTTTTCAAGATCTATATGTTTTCAAACAATGTTGAGTAAACTTAGAACTTTAATATGTATACTTTAGAGTAATGATAAGCTATATTTCCTTAAATATTATGTGGGGAAAGGAAACATCTAAATTTACCACTGATACCAAAAGAAGAATTAATGTGATTTTATAATCTCAGGTCTCCTATTTTCCAATTAGTTGATGTTTGTATCAATGTAGTCTGTGATGTTTTTCTAAATCATTATTGTTATTTAATCATTAAGTTGTATAGCTTCTTTTTATAAAATATAATGGTAGCTTGGGAGATTTTGTTTCTTTTTGCTTTACTTTCTTTGTAGTCTGTAGGAATATACATATACCATGGATAAATTTTTTCTATAACACTGATGTGCAAGAAACTTCACCTCATATTTTCAGAATTACATTAAATTAATTCATCTTTAGGAACTTCTCAGCAATAGAATACAATAAGGCTTAATTAATTAACTAATTTATTTTTAAGAAAGTCATTCTTTTTCCCTAAGAGACTGAAGGGAAACTTGGAACTTACATGGTGCCAGGTAATTAAGAACTATCATTCTGTCTTTATTGTGATTCTGCCTGCTAAAAGCAAAACAAAACAAACATCATTATCAACAACACTAACTTTCAGCGTTTAAAACTATATCTAAAATATGTCTTCTCTATTACTTATGGTCGCAATTAAGCAACTCAATGTACTTAAGTCCATGACCATACTAAACAAAAATTGGCATAGCTTCTACACTTGGAAATCTATAGGCTCAAAGAAGCTATTTCTGGATCTACTCTTCTCTCATGAGGTAGCTAGTTTCCCAGTAGGACCCCCTAGTGACTCATATCCTAGTATTTACTTCCCCGTGTAACACTTCATTTGTCTCTGGTCCAGTCTTATGACTCACTTTTGATCAATGGAATGGAATACAGGTGATTCAGTCTGATATCTGAGGCTGGGTCATATAGCTGGAGAACTCAAAGTTTCTGATTTAAAAATTTACTATAAAGCTGCAGCAATCAGGGCTATGTGGTCTTGGCATAAGGTTGGACATATAGATCAATAAAATACTCCAAATATGTATTTATATATATACGCACATACATATATATGTATACATGCATATATGTGTATATTCAATAAGCACATGAAAACATACTCAACATTGCTCATCATTATGAAAATTCAAATCAAGGCCACAATGAATTACTGCTTCACAACCACTAGGATGGTTATTATATAAAAGATGGACAACAAAAGGATTGGACAGGATCTAAAGAAATTGGAATTCTCATACATCCCTGGAGAATGTAAAATGGTGCAGCCACTTTGGAATACAGTTTGGCAGTTCCTCAAAAAGTTAAACATAGAATTACAATATGACCTGGGAAGACAATTAAAAACATATGTTCTCACAAAAACTTGTACAGAAATATCCATAGCAGCATTATTCATAATAACTAAAAAGTGGAAACATACCAAATGTCCATCAACTGATGAATGGACAAATGAAATTTGTGGTATCCATACAATATAATATTATTCATCTGTTAAAAAAATAATGAAGTACTGTTACATACTGCAAGCTACAACACAGATGAATCCATGCTAATGAAAGATGCCAGACACAAAAGACCTCATATTGTATATTTCTATTTATAGGAAATTTCCATTCTAGACAAATCCATAGAGATGAAGGTTAAATTATTGGCTTCCAAGGGCTAAAAGTGGAAGATGGGAGGGTTACTACTCACGGCATGGGTTTATTTCTGGGGTGTGGAAAGTGATCTAGCACTAGAGAGGGATGATTGCACAACTTATGTACATAATAAAAACCAGTGAATTGTGCACTGAAAACTCAAATTAATGTTCTATTGATTAACTATACACTCCCCAAAGAAAACAACCCATGGAATACTAAAATATGTGAAAATCTGATCATACAAAAATTATATAGAAGATTATAGTGCTTAAGCAAAAATAAAAATGAAAACACTAAAAATCAGAAAATTTTGCTTTAAATTACATCCATATTTCTTAAGTAGAGAAATAACTTTTATTATTACTTTTCCATAGTGTTATAGTAAAAATATATCACATCAAAGCTGCTTCTCTATAGGGTAATGACTAAAAAATAACCAAAAATCATTCTGTTGTACTTTTTGTTAGAATAACTATACTAAAATATTCTGCAATAATTATTTTTCTATAGGAGATAAATTATATCTAATTATTGATTGTATTCCACTCTCTCCCTTTCTTCTACATGTACTACCATTTAAAAAATATTTGATCAATGAAATTTAAATAAAACATGAGCCATAGTTATGACTAGGAAAAAAAACAAAAACAAAAACAAAACCACCTTGTCTTGGCATGCATGATTTTGTGATTCTACTTCCCAGAACACAGTTAGTGTTCTTTGACAAGCTCAAACTAAATGCAGAGGTCAAATGTAGGTGCCCTGGTGGACGTACCAACTGAGGTTTGAAGTAACAGGCCCTGCCAGCCATGAGAGTTAACTACTGTGGTCTGGCCCAATGGAGTTTTAAGATGACTACAGTCCAGCTGCCATCTGGCTGCTACCATGTGAGAAATCCCAAGCAAGAACCATCAGCTGAGTCATCAACCCCAAGGACTCTGAGGATGATAATACATTTTGTTTTAAGGGACTTAAATTTTTAAATAGTTCGTTATGCAGTGATAGATAGCAGAAACAACTCTTTTTTTCAACTCAAAATTCCAACCTTCTCAATCCCTAAATCTCTAAAATCCAAACAAATTCCTTTTGCTCTAGCATAGAGGTACATTAGAAATAAAATTACATTTTAGAATTATACAATGAGATTTCTTTTTCTGGAATTGGATTAGAAAAATAAGATGTTTTATTATGCATTTACTATTTTTGCTTGTACAGAAAAATAAACAATTCAAAATGGAAAAAAATAATTAAACAATATACTAGTTCATTTTTTAATTCTAGAAATATATGTATAGAAGATATTAAGATTTTTTTGGAAGATGAGTTCATTTTGTTTCTCACAACTAGCCTTTATGAGTTTTTTTTTTCTAGTTTGGATGTATAATTTACACAGCTAGTATATGTATTTGTCATATTATATTTGACAATGTATCTTATACTACATTTGCATATGAATAATACATCAGTGTTATATAGAATTGATCCACAATTGGCTCCTTAAAAATCCATCGATAAAGTTTTATTTTTCTAAATAAGAAAGCTCTAGTTCATCCTAGTGTTTACCCATAAATAATGCAATTGGATTTATCTTATTTTTTCTACTCTCCATCTGGTTCCTATTAGGTCTGTATTTATTTATTTATTTTTTGACAAATAAAATAGTATATACTTATGATGCATAACATGGTGTTTTGATATATAGGCTTCTTATAGGCATGTAGATGGACTTATTATTATAAAAAGCCATAGTCAACAATGGATTGTTTTATAGTGTCGAAGCAGAAATTGCACTTGGCAAAACTAAGCAAGTGAGAAAGAATTTGTTCAAGGATAATGCAGTAGAGGACAGAGACTAGAACAGAGTCTACACTTAACTTTGCTGAAACAAAGTGCAGAATAGTTTTTAAGAGCTAAGGTGGAAGATATCACAGGACATCTGTATTTGCTAATTGGCTTTACTCCAGGGAAAAGTTGGAAAAGTCAACCTTCTCATAACTGTACTACAAGAGATAGTTTTGCAACTTGGGGCAAGGCACCTACCAATGTCAGGCTCCTATCATTTCACAGAGTTTTTGAAGTTGGGGTTCTACTGATGATTACTTTTCAGAGGGATGGCTCCCAGGTTCTGCAGAAAGACAACCATGGGTTTTAAAACTGGTAAAAGTAATTTTAAAAGATTTACATCTCAAAGGTGCAGAGAAATTTCAACTACAAGCTTTCTAAAGTAAATGCTCTGAGAAAACGGAGAAGAAGGGATCTCTGTAGTTAGGTCATGTGGATTCTGTCTTGGCCAGGTCAGGGGGAAGTCAGGGGCCTAGAGGCAGGAAGAAACCCATATGAAGTTTAGTGTGGCTGAGGGGAATGTTAAGACCACCTTGGTCATCAGTCTTCAGTTATCTTAGGTCCAGTAGTCTGGAGAACATTCATGAAACCATAGTTGGTACTCTTAGTATGAGTAGTGGTGTGCATGGCTGGAGGCTTTGAGAAAAACCCAGGATGTCTCTTATCAGAAGCAATGAATGAAATGCCCTACTTTTAGTAAGCTACTTTGTCACCACTCTTAATGGCACATTCCATTTCCACTGCAAATTTTCATCCTTGGATTTACAAAATTGCTTTCATGTGCATGTTTATTCCCACCAGCTTGCATTCTATTCATTGCAGTGCCAGAAGTTAGGCTACTTTGTATTAAAAACGTGGTGAATTATTCTCACCAGCTGAGAATTCACTAGGAGTGAATACTTTTCTCCCTCACTTCTCAATGGTATCCAAGGGTTTCTTTCTCTGACATAGGAGTATGTAGCAAAAATGAGTGGACAGATATTTATGTGACACTACTGTTAGTTTCAGGGTTTTATTCTAGCCCAGGGAGTTATAAATTCTTCATTTTGCTTGCAGATCATTGATGAATAATCCTCAATTCTAGGGCTTTGGGTTTGGGTTTCCTTAAGTATTACACTGGGAACATGGGAAAGGTTAAACCGAGAATTGCTGGATTTGTATCACTGTGAAGTCTAACTTGGTGATGAAACTTTAAGGATAATTCTTGGGGACTGAATAGCTCCTAGGTGTACAATACTTGACTGCAACTTATCAAACTATATATATATATATATATATATATATATATATATATGTATGTATGTATATGTACACACAGGTATTTAAACAATAAATATTCTTTTCTGAAATAAAGAACATTGGCTAAGAAATCATGGCAAAAGGAAAGGTACAGAGTCCAAATTTAAGAATGCCAAAGGTTGCTCAACCAATGATTTTTCCAAATTATTTTACATTTACAGGGCTGGAATTTCTGCAGAGACAAGAGCAAGGGAATGGATTTAGGTATTTAGGATATATAAGTGACAATAGTAAATTAGTAAGAACATCTTTATTGCATAGATCTGGATAATTAACAAATTTTTTGCTTTCCAATTCTGAGAATAATGCTTGCCTTGATGAACTACCTTGAAAAGGAGACTGGTACAATTGCTGGAATCAGTATTAAAAAGTGCCATCATGGTGTGGATATAGGTGATATGGTATGGTATAATATGGTATGGTATAGTTAAAATGGGATGGATGGTATAGGTTGAGTTATGACAATCATATTATGTATCAATTCATGTTATCTCTTCAATTATAACTAGTGACTCTCGAGAAAATTTATGTCTTTGTTTCGGTTTTCCATATAGGCCTCCAAACAGTAGAACTTATGGTAGTTATATCTTTGATTCTAAATTCGTCAGTTGGCTTATGTTACAGAAGTGGCAATGTCTTGAGTCACCGATAAGAGATAGATGCATAGACAGTGTGATGGATCATGAAAGGTAACAAATGCCTCTAGTAAATACTCTCAGAGATATGCTGCCTATTCTAGGAGATAGCCACAAAATTCTGCATAACCAAACTTATATTCACAAGGATTCATACAGTAACATTCCTTTCTTCTATTGTATGGCTTCTTGAGAATTGTTAAAAACATATGTCATGATTTATGGCTCCATTTTATCCCTTCTGTGTAAATTGCCTTTTGTTAAAATGTGTACAGCATAAATATTAATTAGTCTGAGATAAAGATATAGATAACATAAGTTATAATTATAAATAAGACATATTATAAAAATAACTCTTGATGTAACTTGAATAGAAATGATTATGTAATTCAAATTCAGAAATTAACCTCTCTGTGTATTTTAAACAAGGCATTGGTAATACAGATAGAGTCATAGGGAGGTGCATTTATTATACTTTTATTGCATTCAAGCCAGTGCATTTAAAAATTCGCTGAGATTAGTTTTGGCTTTAATTAAAATGCTTTGCATACATTTTCTACAGTGCACAACATAAAATTGAATATATTAGCACATGATTTTGAAGAATGCATTTAAGATCATCAAGGTGAAAGAAATAACAACAAAAAGCAACATAATTAACTGTAAAAGAATGTGGTTATAACAATTGAAATAGATTAATTATAACACATCAATTTAATTTTAATTTAAAGAAATTAATATATTTGGGATTTAGCCTTGCTCATTTGTTTATTCTTAAAAGGAAACTTTGAACATATCTTTCTATTATTTATCTTGCATCCACTGAACCATTTAAAGGTTGTACATGACCAGTTTTCCTGTATGCAATATGTCTGTCAAGGCTTAACTGAAAAATTGAGAGGTATCACCTATCCAAATTGTCCATAATTACAATTTCTAAAACATTAAGAGAAATAGTGCTCCAGAATCTTCCAGTGTTTGTTGACAGGCTTTACTGATCTTTCTAAAGTTTTCCCCCCAGTACTGTGTTGTTCTTATTTTTTTTTTTTTACTTTGTTAAAACATTTCCACACTTATTTATTTATTTATTTACTTATTTATTTATTTATTCATTTATTCCTTGCTGCAAATAAGTTTTTATTAGGTTTTCCAAATAATACATCATGACACAGTTTTTACAATGTGTAATTTTAGTACAGAATAAAATGAAACAGATATACCTTTGTGCCAAAATGAAGAAACCCCAACTTTATTGTTCTGAGACATCCAGACCAGCAAATCTCTTTCATTTGAGTGTGTAATTATAGACTCTACTTCCTTCTTAGATACTCTGAGCTGATTTCCAGTATAAAATCATCCAAAAGCTAACAGTCAAAGGCCAGTTACCGCAATGGCTCAAGAGAGAAAACAAAGCAACAAAGTTTAACTCAACAGGATGAACAGAAATCTGCCCCACTTATCAATTCTTTCAATAAATGTGAATGGCTTGAATTGCCCACTAAAGAGACATAGGCTGGCCAAATGGTTAAACATATAAACAGGCGCTTATTTAAAAAATACATAATCTTCATAGGTTAGACAGGATTATAATTCCTATGTGCTTTAAGATTCAATTCTGTTTTATAATTTTACTAATGCTTCTGTCTTAGTTGGGAGAGAAACATAAAGCTATAGATAAGTTTGCATTTATATCAGATATCTACTGCTGAGTAACATATAACCTCAAAACAAAATGGCATAAAACTGCAAAATTTATTATTCTCAAAATTCTGTTGGTTGGATTCTGCTAGTTTTTCTTGGCTAGCTCAAATGGTTGCATTCAGTGGGAAGATTGGTTAGACTGCAACATATAAGATGGTCTCACTCATATATCTGGCTATATGTTGGGGTGCCTTGGGGATCCTTCTCCTTCAGTGAGCTAGACTGGCTTTGTTTTTATGTTAATATCAACGGTATTAACCTTTCTTCAAGAGGTGAAGATCTTTTAAAGTCTAGGCTCTCGAGATAAAATAGCATAACTTTTACCACATTTTAGCAGCCAAATATAGGTATAACATCAGCCCAGATTCATAGAGTGTGGAAAGATATCCCACGTTTTAATGGGCTGACCTGCTAAACTACATTGCAAAGAGGTATGTGTAGAGGGGCAAAAGGAAGTGACGTGACCTTTGCAAACAATTTATCACAACAGGCCTTCCATGTAAAGCCTACAAAATCTCTGAAAGATTCAAAGAAATAAGGAAATCACATCTAGAATTTTAATTACTTTTCACTTCATTGAATATTTTCTTTCAGAATTTAAAGAAACTTACAATTAATCTTCTTTATGATTTTACCTGAGAAAATTCTTTATGAAAAAACAAGCAGATTCTTCCTATTAGTCCTCTCACATGAGGCTCATTTTTTTAGAGTTTAGAGAGCTATTTTTCATCATCAAAGCATCTCACAATATTTGGACTAATGGGAATTGGTCTGCTCCTCACTTAATCTTCAAGAGAAAGACGGTAAATTGGAAGTTGCCTTATTCTGTTTGTGCTGCTATTACAGAATACCACAGACTAGGTAATTGACAAAAACAAAAATTTATGGGCTCACAGTTCTGGGGGCTGGGAAGTCCAAGATTAATGTGCCAGTTTATGGAGTGGGCCTTCTTGCTGTGTCATCACATGGATGAAGGCATCATGTGGCAGAAAGGCAAAGAGAGAAAGTCTACTCCTGAAAGCCCTTTTTTAGAAAGGCATTAATACATTCATGAGGGCAGATCCCTCATAGCCTAAATACCTCTCATTAGGCCCTGCTTCCCAACACCGTCACATTGGGGATTGATTTTTCAACACACAAATTTTTGGGGACACATTCAAACCATATCACATATCAACATATTTCAAAGATGTTGGAGCTCAAAATTTAGCATGAATAAGGTTTATCAGGGGAAGTATCTAAAGACAGATCGCTGGACTCTACCCCATTTTATTTATTTGTTGTTGTTTTTCCTTGTTTGTTTTTGTTTTAGTTTTGGTTCCAGGTAATTTCAGGTGTAGCCTAAGAATTAGCATTTATAAAAAATTTCCATATAATGTTGATTCTGTTCATGCTGTATCACTTTTAAAATTTCTGACTTGGAAGCAGCGAAACAGAGAAGAGTTACTAAAAACCATGACAGTAACAATGTTATTCTCTTACCAATTTAACTCGAATTTAAATGCATGTGTCCTGGTATCTGTGTGTGTCAGGTTTCAGTCTAAACTGTCAGTTCTTGATGCACTCATGGCTGAGGAATGACCAGATGCACCATAGTAAGGCAAGCACGAAAATGAGGTTTATTGAGGAGAGAGTTAGGATTATAGAACAAGAACAAGATATAGGTTTATAGATCATGATACATACTCCACAGATGACAACCAGACCAATTGTTGCAGCAGAAAAGCAGAGAGAGAGAGAGAGCAAAAGAAGGACAAAAAAAGGACTTGGTTATAGTCTGCATCTTGTTTTATAGTGCCTGGATTGGGACCTCCCTCATGGTTCAGAGGTCACCATGGAACCACTTTGATGGGACAGTTGGGAGTTGCATGACCTGAGTCTTACTACACATGTGGGGTGTTCTAAGTCACTTCCGGACCTCTATGATGCCTATGCTGCTTGGGCCTATGGGCTAGAGTGTCCTCTGCATTCTTTTGCAGCTGGCATGCTAAGTTATAAATGGGTGATTCATAGGGTATTCCATCCTCCCCCAGGTATGGCAGTCACTGGGGAGAGGATTGGGGTAGAGCAGGACCAAGATGGGGGCCTGGGGCCCACTGTTGTCCTTCTTCCTAGGTGGGGCAGTTGTGCCAAGGTAATATCACCCACTTTTGTCCCCAGGAGACCTTGAATCCCTTGCCCTGTACCTAACATTTGCATTCTCAATTTCCTAACAGAGAAAACTACGTTTAGAAAAAACAACATAAGGCCTTTGGAAAAGAATTTGAAAGGCTCCCATCATCAAGACAAAAAGACAATAAATATTTGAATAATCTGTTAGCTACTGAAGTAAGTTATAAATTTATTTACATGATCAAAATAATCAATGTGGATTTTATAGAATTTCTGATAGAATTTATACATGTGTGTGTGTGTATATATATATATATATATGTACCCATAAAAATATAATATATTTGAAGTAAATAGTGTGAGCCAGTCATGATAGCTGCATTTTTAAAATTCGGGTAATGCTATTTTTTACAACAGTACATTGAATTCCATAGAGATAGAAAGAGGAAACTTGTTAGAAATACAGCCTATCAACAAATTAATTACATTTATTTTGTTCCAAGAGATTTATTTCATGAATCAGAATTCCGCTATACTGTAAAGCAGGAATTATTATTATTGGATGAGCAAAAGAAAATATGGGTAAATGTTATGTTGAAAGAAAAAAAAGACGTATTTGGTAATTCATATATGTTGGACATTCATAGCTTTTGGTTTTAACAAAATATTTTTATCAAGACCCTGAAGGAATTCTTAGTCATATGAAGTTTAAGAAAAAGATTCTTGATTAAAAATATAAAAGGTTGTCTCTTTAGCTATGTTGAAATTTTTTTGAAGGTAACAAAATTATTTCCTACTTTTGAATTCTCAGAGCACAAGATAGACATGTAAACTTAAGTAATAAGTGACAAAAAAAGAGCATCACACTCAGTTAAAATTTATTAAGCCAAGATTTTGAGGATATGCCCAGGAAAACACAGCCCACAAAGTATCTGTTACAGACTGGGCTCTCCATAGAGGGGTTGAGAAAAAAAAAAAAAAGGTACAGAGGAAAAGAGGGAGGGGTGAAGAATGTGAGGTGATCTGTAGGGTAATTGATGATATTCTTGTGAAGTTCCATTTGGTGCTCAGTAAATCTGCATAGATGAACATTAAAATAAAGGGGCACAGGCAAAAGTCACTGCTGTGATCTTCTCAGAATGGGTAGAAGAATGATCATATCTCTTCCTTGGTTTGCATCTGTGGAGATAAACTTGCAATTTATAATTAAGAGTTTATTTAGCTAAGAGCCTAAGGTTATAATTGACATGCATTCACTTTAAAGAGGCTGTATATCTTGAAGGACTTTTTTTAGGGCTGAAGGAAATAAGAAATATTTTACACCAAAATACATTTCTTTGACATATATTGAGGTGGCTGCAGGGCTGTGTAGGTGAGGAGGGATGAAGAAATTTGCATCAGTAGAGAATGTCTGCTAAATGATACCTGTCTCTGCCTATTTGATCTGGGGCAGGTTTGCTAAGAGTCTGACATCCTTCAAGGTCTGAATAAAAACATTTCCCTGAAGGCTGTTATCCTGAGGCTTATCTGCATAACAAGATCACCTTGCCAGCCAGGCTTCCTTTCTCCCTCTCATACCCAGTGCACCGAAGCAAAACAAAACAAACCCTGTTTAGTCCTGTTCTAAGCCCCTTTGTTTCTTAAAAGAAGACCCCTCTACCTCATTGGGGAGAGGATGGCCGTGCTGTCTGCCTCAGTTCTCAGGCTCAGTTTTCCCTTTTGGCATGATGAATTTTGGGAGGTCATGAAATTTTTATTTTTTCTTCACAGACAACAGAAGAATATTTAATTTTGACTGAATTCAGTCGAACATAACCTATAGCAATATGAAGTCACCAATCAGGTACACTGGAAGCATTAATTTTTCTATTTTTAAGACCATAAAATTTATATATATATATATGTATTCAAGTTAGCAAGAAATGATTGATCATCAAAAAAGGTGATCTATTAGCATTTGTTGTATTGTTTTCTTTAAAGTAAAGTGCTTTTCCAAAAGTTATTATAATACATATTACTAATTTGTGGGTAAAAATAAATGTACATTATATAACCTATTTTGATTTTAAAAGGCCTTACAGGTATAAAATGAAATGAAGAAAAAGACAACATTAAGCCTCAATAAGCACCTGTCACTCTTGAAGGAGCTTAGGAAATTTCATCCCAAAATATGACTTGTTGGTATAAAGAGTATTTTGAATTAAAGGCCCTTAGAGAGCAACAGGGGCTGGAAGGAGTTCTTCTTCTATCTTCATAAAACCCAGACCCATCAAAAAGAACATGTGTCATTTGTTGCCCTCCCTGTTATCTCATTATATTGTAAGAGAAAGATCAAGAATGCAACCAGACTTGGACCAACCCATCTTAAAAATATTAATAATCCCTGTCTTTTAGGTTAATTTAATTCCAAGGAGAATCCTTTACAAGTAAATCTATTTCTTCCTATCCATTCATCCTCTCTAGTAATATTTATTGCTACTCAACAGAATTACCTATATTTCTCATCTCCCTGTCCCCTCTAAAATGAGGGTATATAAACTTCTGGACCCTACTGGAATATTGGGTAATCACTCTGTGATTCTCCCTGTGTGCTTGGTAAATAAATTTGTAATCTCTTTTTCTTCTTAATCTGCCATATTGTGAGTTGATCCTTCAGTGAACCTTCCAGGGGCAAAGGGGAAGTTTTCCTTCTCTCATACACTCTGAAGTATTAATAATTTAAAACTAGCTGTAATATTACTGTGTGCCTTTATTGAAAAGGGCACTGTTTATAATGGACATTCAATAAATTAGTCCTTTGTGATAAATGTAAACATTCCAATTTTATACACATTTGTAGTGGTGTTTCAATTACTCTTTCTTTATTAGGCTGATTGATTTCCATGAATAGAATTATTGAATCTGTGTCATTAGAACAAAACAGTCACTTAGTCAAGCTTTCCCACTGAAAGTACACATTTCTCAAAAAAAAAAAAAAAAGATACATAATGAAAGGTGATGAGTATAGACCAATTCATTCAACACATATTTATTGAGAATTTCCTAAGTCCCTGGTCCAAAGACAACATCTCAGATTTATGTTAAACAAATAAACAACAAACCAGACTGAGGTTTGAGCAAATGGAGGGTAGCTATAGAGTCATGTTCCCAATGTATTCTTGTATTTGGCATGAATCCTCTTGTTAGAGGGCCTTGCAAGCAAGCACTTAGTCATTTTTGCTGATGGAATGAATAAATGAAGTAAAATTAAACACAGTTTCTTGGAGGAATTGACTAGAAGTCCTGGCTTGATAGAATCTTTTTCATTTAAGTTATAGATAATGTTATCATTTCACATGTAATTTTTTCATTTACTAATCTTACTTCCTCTGACTATAGATCCTTTCTCGTCCTCTGTGGTGTTAGCATGGGCAAAAGTGAAGATTCTAGATTAATAGCAGGATCGCAAAGGAAGAAAATAAATAGTAAAGGGATATAGTTAAAATAATAATTGGCACATATAAACTACTCATTGCCAATAGATCATAACAACAAATTAATTCTATACTACTTCACTAGTCTAAGCTACCATTATCTGTTGCCAGTTCTACTTAAATCACCTCTTAATTGGCCTTCCTTCCTGCTTTGCTTTCTGTACTATAGTCACATCTCCACACATTATGGCCTCTTTCTTAAAGTAACACCTACTTTCAGTTTATGGGCTTCTGGAATCAGAATTTCAAAATGTAAACTTCTAAGACATGAACTCCTTTTTGATCTGCAAATAGACTCCTTTAATGACCCTTTTTCATACCCTATGGTTTTCTTTGTCTGGGATCATAGGTAGTGGGAAGTAAAATGGCACGATAGATTGGTATTTGCTTAGTGTTTACATTTTTATTTCCACCCTTTTGATGTTCTGTGGTATCAAGATTTCTATAGGTATTGACAATTTATGTTTTTGTGTGTTTGTTGTTTTGTTTAACAGTTCAACTATATCCTGATTAAGAGAATTTCTGGTTTGTCACTTTCAGGGATTTTAGCTAAATCTGTATTCTCCTTGAAATGGACAAGTCATGTGTGTGTGTATGTGTGTGTGTGTGTGTGTGTGTGTGTGTGTGTATGGGTGTGTGTGCCTGTGTATATATCCAAGTAATTTTTGGGTAAGTCAATTCAATGGTTCCAGAAACATGGTAATTTTGTTGTCATTGTTGTTTGTGTGCGTGTGTGTGCTTTGCCTTTTATGTTACCCCTCCCAGGAGGGAATCAAATATAGAGAGATGTTAATACTTCTACTACGAAGTCTTTCAGGAGAAGTTTCGAATCTCTTTTTAAAAAATGATATCTAATACACTAACCCAATACGTTTACTTTGAGGAAGTAAAAGCAGGTATAATTATGTTTAAAAGGTTGTAATTATTTTCCCCGATAACACTCAACTATGCCTTAGTGCTCTTCTTACTTTAGGTGTGTTCATTTGTCATTTTCTGAAGTTCTATCTGGATTTCCCTTTACTTTCTCAGTTCTTACTCCTCAATTTGATAAATAAAATTTACCTGTCAATGGTCCTTCTACTAAGGACTTTATCATCTCTATAAAAACACAAAAACTTGATCATAGTTCTTAGATGTTTGAAAATTACAGCTTTATAACCAAGAAATGGGCATTTAGAAATTCTTATGTTAGAGAATATATTGGGGGTTCGTGACGCCTCTGATAAAACCGTGTCCCCGGGCAGTGTGCACTGCAAGAGAAGGGAGAGACAAAGGCACAGACACAAAAAGTAAGGTGAAAGCACGCGGGGAAGATCAAGGGACCACCAGCATTCTTGTAAGCCAGGTGGTACTGACTGAAATCTAGCACCCATTTTTATTCTCTTTTTTCATGCTATAGATTATAATTATTTCATGTGAAAAGTTCGTGGGTTACAATGTGTGGAAGTTTCAAGTCTCCCCTAATAGTCACAAGATGTCTTAGCTAATTACTCTCTTATCTATAGAAGCAGGGACACATAGATCGTTACTAAGCCTTAAGGTATGTACAGATAGTATCTCTGAACTCAGCAGCTGTGGACCATTCGATTGAGGAACAAAGAAACTAGTACTTCTTACTGGGAGGTTAGCTCCCCTTTAACTGAGGCATTCTACTGAGAAAGGGGAGGGAAGTTACTCAACCTGGTGTTTTTTAAGAGTTGGGGCCTGGCATCCCTTCTCCTGGGCTAATATTTTGCAATCTTGCTTTACAGCCAAGGGTGGCTTTCATGTCAAGCTGCTCCATGGCTTTTTAGGCATGAGGCCCCTCAGTCTTTAAGATGGGAGTCTGCTTTCCTGTACTCCCAGATCACTGGAATATCCCCCAACTAGGCAGTTAACTTCTGCTCTTATCTTCGGCTCCTGCTCAGGCAGTATTCCTTCACCTCCTCTCCTCCCATGGCCTCAGAAATGGGGTCCCTAAGTGCCAGTGGTCTTATTCCTATCAAGAATACATGTCTTGGCTGGGCACGGTGGCTCACGCCTGTAATCCTAGCACTCTGGGAGGCCAAGGTGGGCGGATTGTTTGAGCTCAGGAGTTCTAGACCAGCCTGAGCAAGGGTGAGACCCCGTCTCTACTAACAAAATAGAAAGAAATTATCTGGACAACTAAAAATATATAGAAAAAATTAGCCGGGCATGGTGGCACATGCCTGTAGTCCCAGCTACTCAGGAGGCTGAGGCAGGAGGATCGCTTGAGCCCAGGAGTTTGAGGTTGCTGTGAGCTAGGCTGACGCCACGGCACTCACTCTAGCCAGGGCA
>RJWJ010011555.1:0-43233 GCA_004363605.1 Indri indri | reverse complement strand
TTCACTATCATGTCTATCACACAGGAGACTGATAAGAGCAATGCTGGTTATTGGTATTAATTGCATCAAGGTGGACTCCTATCTGCCCAGGGCTCTTGCTGTACCCTGTGCCTTAGGCAGCATCTAATCCCCAGCACTTTACCTTTAGGGCCTTTTTCAGTGTAGGGCTGCTCGACATCAGTGAAGTGGAATGAATAGCGACCACTGCATAGACGACAGGTTCCCAGACCCAGAACCAAGATTCCTTATCAAGTAGTTTGTGTGTTAGGGAGACGAGTATGGTCAGAAAGTAAGAGGTGAAGAAGATAAATAAGAAAGCAAGAGACCTCAGTGCAGTGGAGTGAGCTTTCATGCTGGAGTTGCCATGACCAGTGTTACGATGTTGCATCTGCCGCACATGCTGGATCAGCGAGCCCACGAGCAAGGTGGTGGAGGTCAGGAACAGGAGGAAAGGAATACCCAGCGCAACGAGTTTATGAGCATTAATCAAATACTGCTGAAACATCGCAAGTCTCACAATCACGGTGCTGTTTCTTGGTAAATGCTCCATGGTGTTTAACTGAACCTGGGTCAACTTGCTAAGAGATGAAGGGATGACTGCCACACAAGAAATCATCAGTGAACCCAGTAACAACCAGGGAACTAACCTTGAAATTCTCCACTTCAGCCAGAGGAAGATGGGGTTGGTGAAAGAAGAGACCTTGACACAGTAGAAGACAGCGAGCATGCTAGTTAACCAGAATATAAGAACATTACTAAATTCCCAGATGATTGATAGGTACCAAAATACATACTTCAGGTTAAAATGCCTGAAAAAATTGGACAGAATTGATAACCACTGTAGACAGAAGCGACAGGTGCCCAGGCTGGTGAGAATCATGTCCACAGGTGACAACGTTTTGACCTGCAGCCATTCTCTGCAAAGCACTGCAACAATTAAGCCGTTCTGCACAATAATTGTCAAGGACTCGAGCATATAGATGACAATGAGGATGATGGTAAGTTGAAGGGGTATCATCCTTCTACTCCAGCGTATCTTCCTGGAAGAACACTCAGAATCTCTGCACCAGTTTCCAAATAGGGAACAGGTTCCCAATCCCACCAGTTTGTTGTAAGAAAACACTTCCCTCTGGATGAAAATTTTCCCCAGCTCATTTTTAATTTTCTTATTTTCCTAGCTACAGGATTTGTTTATGCTTTGCTTGCTGGTTTGCTATCACATCTGAATGTAGGGAAATATTGTTTGAATGTGGATTCTTGCTCCTGAGGTGATTTGATTATTCCCATAAAGGCACCATGCTGTTTATTTCCTTTTTATCTGTCTAAAGTGCACTTAGCTAATTTCTCCATCTTTTTAAAATGATATCTTCAGAATTTTAACCTAAAATTTGAGCCACAGGAAAGATGGATCCTTCACTGTCCATTCATGTTCTGGGTAATGTTTCTATTCTGCTGAGACCTGTACCGCTAACCTCAGAAGCCCCGTCTGCCCAATTTCCACAGCAGCTGGCAGTGGATGCTACCATCAAGTGTGTGGGTAAATAAAAACGATAATGAAAAATCTCTCCTCTGAGATTCTGCCTACAAAATTATTGGAACCCAGGACTTTCAGGTATTCCCAGCCAGTCCAGGCCACTCTCATAACTGTCCCCCAATGAGTCTCCCAATGCTGTGACATCAAACTGCAGAGAAATCACTGCACATGACCCCTTGTACTCTCTCCAACTGAGATGCAGCATTTTTCGCTATTGTTCTTATGCCAATTCCAATTCCATGAGCGTATGCTTTATATATTTTGGAAATTGTTCTTGTCCTATTAGCATCACTGTTTTCCCCTCCTTACAAGACTAGGTTCTTTTTCTCACTGCTCCTGTTGCTAGGGTGAATTGAAAGAGGACTCTCTTACCATTAGTAAAGCATATTGCTTCTGATTATGCAGGAATTATTTCATAGCTATACAAGCAGGTTAGAGAAGGAACACATTTCCCCTCAGTTAAGGACAACAATAGACACCAAATATTTAATTACTGGCTTTAGAAATGACAGGTGAGTTCTAATAATTGAGGAAGACAAAGTAAAAGTCATTGACTCTATGTATGATAAACTTAAAGTCTGTATGGACTTTTAATCATTCAAGGAAGAGAAAACAGAAGCAAGCCAACATGAATCTTAGATTTGTTAAATAAAACAGGAAACTACTGAGCTCTTGATGCAAAGGTAAGCAATATCTTAAAAAATTAGATAGAAAATCAAAATTAAATATTAGAAAGCATCTGCTTTGCATTCTCAATAAAATGCAAGAAAAAGGAAATTAAAAAAATGGCATAATAAAACAATAGTCTACAATTAAAAGATGAATTGGTTGAGATGTATCCAAAGAAAGGGAGAAAAATAAGATATGAAATGTATGTTTGTGAAATATGCAATAATGAATTATGCGATAATAGCATTAACATCTGGCCTTATGTCCTGGATACGCTAAGCATGCTGCCTCCTATATATACTGATTCATTCTGAGTAAACTTAGAAGGACCGTGATGCTCTAAACCTTTGTCAGAGGAGTTCTTGAAGTGCAGCCACCATCCGGCACCCTCATGGCTGGATACTAGCCACAACAGCTTGTGCAGAAATGATTTTCTGTCCAAAGCATCCCTGCATCGGCTGGCCCGTAGCATGAGAGATGGCCTGGCACTACTCTACTTCACAAGAGCATTTTCTATATGATAGTGGCAAATTAAGTAACCCAGATAATCTTTGTGGGAAAGTTTGAATGTGGGACTTACATAGAGAGAGTCCATAAAATGGTGATTGATGTTCCCTGGGGTTAGTTCAAAGGCTGGTTCTCTTATCATGTGTGCACGAGAATCCCTCCAGGGCCATACCTGGGGTCGCCCCACTGCAATGATCCCAACTCTAGCTTGCCCTTTTCCACTGTCCTTCAGCTCACACCCTTAGTCCTTTTCCTTATCAGGCTGGGAATTGTTGCCCATGAACCAGTCTTGGTTGGTCAGGTGCTGGCAAGGTGGCTGAAGCTCAGCTATCATCTTCAGTGTACACTTGATCCATGCCAAACTCAGCCATTCTTGCCAAAGTGATGGAAGGGCATGCTGGTCCATGCTGTGTCCTCTCTCCACTCTGTCATCTTTCCAATTCTCTTTCCCCCTTCTCAGATAGGCACAAGGGAAGGCCCACCAGTTTGTTTCCTAATCTAATGTCCAACTGGGGAAAGGAACACCAATCTCTCCTTAATAGTCATCAAAATCTCCGCTGTTAGAGGTTTTGTCTTTTCCTCATGCCTGGTTTCCTTGAGAATATTCCTAGTGTCCTCTAGTACTTTATTTTTTTTTCTTTTCATTTTTTTTTTTTTTATTGTTTGTTGTTTATAGGGGTACAGGTGTTTAGGTTACGTATGATGCCCTTGCCCCCCCTTCCCCCCAAGTCCCAGTCGGGAAATTATTAAGATCAAATCAGAGCTTAATGAAATTGGCAACAGGGAAACCATACGGAAGATTAATAAAACAAAAAGCTGGTTCTTTGAAAAAGTAAACAAAATTGACACGCCCCTGGCTAAACTCACGAAAAACAGAAAAGAAAAATCTCTGATATGCTCCCTCTAGTACTTTATTTGCTTCCCCCTGGAGGAGATAGATTGGTTTTCCTTATTTGCAAATTTGGAAAGAGTAATCTGCCCAATTTTAAATTTTACTATATTATTAAACATTTTATACATATTAACATAAAATAAATATATGCTAGATACTAACCTTTTTGATATATATTATATGTGTGTACCTATATTTCACAAAAACATTAAAACAGGAAAATAAAAGAACAGGCAATTCATCAAAGGGTATACAGTATAGCCAATAAATTCACAAAGAGATGCTTAACCTCGCTAGTAATCAGAAAAATACATGCAATACTGAGGAAACACTTTTCATTCTTCACATTGCAAAAACAAAATAAAATTTGGATAATATCAACTCTAAGAGAAGATATGAAAAAACCAAAGCCTTTATGCATTGCTGGAAAGAATGTAAATTAATATAGTCAGACTGAAAAACAATTTGGTTGTTCATATTTAATAGAAAATTTACAAACTTTACAGCCATTCTACTTCTAGATATATATTGTATAGAGAAATCCTTACACATATATGACAAAAGGAAAAATTTACTAGTCTATTTATGTCAGAGTTGTTCACAATAGCAAAAGACTGGAAACTAAATAAATGACCCTCAGTTGAGTAATAGATAAAATGTGGTATAGTCACATGATGAATTAAACCCACACAGACATTTATTTGCCTTCCCAAAAGCTAGTTTGCTACATTTTTCTCTTACTAGCAGAAACTGTCTCTTTTTGAAGAAGCTTTAAATGTCAGACTCTTAGTTTAATGTCTCCTTTAGCATGCTCAGTTGGGCATGAGAATCAATTCTGGGTACTGGGAACAGAGAATAAACCTGTGGAGACCTTTGAAAAATGTTTCTCTCTAATAAGAACAGAGAGACTCACGAGGAGAAATTATTTCCTGTTTTCAACCTGTGTTGGCTGTTATCCTGTATTTAGTATGATGCTGGGAGCTGCTGCAGCCATTTTGTGACCCTGAGGGGAAAGCAGGGGAAATTGCAAAGAAACCAACACAGAGCCTGATGTTGTTGAATGCTTATTATTAATAATACTGGCCTGAACTACCTCTGAATTACTGTTTTGTTAGCAGAACACACCCCTATAATTTAAACCAGTTAGAGGCCTTGGGACTGAGCATGTGGGATAACACCAAGGACAGAGAGAGAAAGTGCATTATGTGATAATATTTTCCCTTTCACTGAGGAATATAATTAATTGAATAAGCTTATTTCTGAGTACCGGAGTTCCACAGGTAAAACATAAAGAATGATCATAATGATCACCAAGATTCAGTAAAAACACATAGATTACAATATGCAAATAAGGCATAAATATGTCCACATGTTCATATAGAAATCATGTACTCTCAAATAAAAATATATAAATTTGTGACAATATAGACAGAAATCTATTCACCAGAGTATTAACTAATTTGGGGGAAGCAGCTCAATGTGTATGGTTGCTCCCAGCAAGTGAAGCAGCCAGAGCCAGGAACAGGACCACGCTTCACACAGCTGCATGTGGAGGGAGAATGTCATAGAAGCAACACTGGCTATTGAGGAGAGAGGCCAGAGTAGGGTTTGCCAACAGGAGATAGACATGTGCCTTACATCATGTGATTCTTCTATTCATCTCAAGAAATTTTCAAGAAAGATGCTGACTACTGCAACCATGAGTACATTCTAATTGTAAAGGGAAGAGACTCTAAATCCGGTCCCGATGACAGGGGCAATTGAAAAATGCTTGTGACCTCAGGAGCATGGACCCCAAAAGCTGAAAAACTAAGGCATGGACCCTGTTGGAAAAGCTCAAATTACCCCAAGTCTAGAATTGAATTTCAAACTTTACTTGGTTCTCAAAGGCTCAAGAGGTAATTCAGCTACATTTTTAGGTTTCTTTACTAGGGACACCAATAATATCTGGGATTAAATTGTTATCCTAGAAGGACCAAAAATGCAACTTTTATTTCTGATCTGACACACTAGCACAGAGGAGTGGAAGCCATGCTGACCCATGCCAGAATGTTTCTTAAAAGTCTATCCCAGAGTAGGAAGATAACAACCAGACAGGTTACAGGATTAGAGAGAGGTGTTGTTTGAGGTTGTCAGGGTATTTCAGACAAAGTTGGATGTATTTCGTCTAAGGGAGTTTTTTCCAAGTTTTATTTTATTTCTAATTGACAGATAATAATTGTGTATATTTATGAAGTATAATGTGATATTTTGATACATGTATATATTGTGAAATGATCAAATAAGGCTAATTAACATATCTATCACCTCGAATACTTATCATTTCATTGTGGTGAGAACACTTAAAATCTGCTCTTTTAGCTATTTTGAAATACACAATACATTATTTTAACTCTAGTCACCATGCTGTGCAATAGATCACCAGAACTGCTTTCTCCTGTCTAACTGAAACTTAGTAACCTTTGACAATGTCCCTGCCCGCTTCCCCATGCACACTGACCCCCTTCCTCAGCCTCTGCTAATCACCATTCTCCTCTCTACTTCTATAAGTCGACTTTTTTAGATTTCATGTAGAAGTGAGATCACGTGGTATTTGTCTCTCTGTGCCTGGCTTATTTCACTTAGCAAAATGTCCTCTAGGTTCAGCCATGTAATCACAAGTGACAAAATGTCTTGCTTTTTTTAAAGGCTGATTCATATTCTACTGTATGTATGCCACATGTCTTTTATCCACTCATCTGATGGGAATTTTGGTTGTTTATGTATCTTGGCTATTATGATTAATGCTGCCATGAACATGGAAGGGCAGATATCTCTTTGACATACTTATTTCAATTCCTTTGGATATATACCCAGAAGTGGGATCTCTGGATTGTATGGTAATTCTATTTTTAGTTTTTTTGAGGAAACACCATACTGTTTTCCAAAATGTCTGTACTAATTTATAATACCACCAACAGTGTAAAAGGGTTTCCTTTTCCCCAAAAGTCTGTGGGAATATTCTCTCTTTAAACCAGAGGATGCAAGTTGATGTTCAACTAGTCTCTACTGGCATGCCAGTTTTCAAAACACCTGGACCCTTTCCTTGAGGCATTAAGCCACTTTTTGTACTAGAAGTTAGTGCCACACTCATGGAATGGAGTTCCAGGAACTGGAGAGGTAAATTCTAAGTTGCGATAGAGCAGAGCACTGAAATGTTACAGGAGCATGGCAATGATGAAGGAAATACTAGGAAAGATTCTAGTTACCTGTGGCCTCACAACCATAAAAGTCTCCCTATGTGGTCTCCATGGATGAATGCCTAATGGTGTTCCAACACATGTTTGATAGCATATATGTCAAGCTCCTGACCCCAGGTAGAAGAAAAGAGCTCTCTACTGCATGTGTTAGCCTGTTTTAGAGATTGAAAAAATTCCATGAGTCTTATGGAGTAAAAATTTTGAAGATCAGTCCCCATTCAAGCAAATCATAAGGAGAATAATTTATAGCAAAAGTGTACGTGAAAACATAGACTTCAACAGAGACATAAGGAGCTTTATTTTTCCCCATTGCCCAAAAGTCCAGTTCTCAATGGAGGGAAGGAACAGGAGAACAGAGCTAGAAAGAGAGGCATCAGTTTACACTTGGAGAGCGAACAGTGACACGGTATCACAGCCCTCTGTGACGGAATCCTGAACAAGTGAGATCTGGGATGTGGGGACAAGTAGGTCCTTGCCTCTAGACAAAAAGTCTGCAGACCAAGCCAAAGGCTCTGGCCCACTAAATTTTTTCTGCTTAGAAATATAGGGGATCAACTTGCACACTGATTTTCTGGTATCAAGTAAGACACAGTGTGTGTGAGAGATTCTGGAAATAAAGATTTCTTGAAATTCTCTGAAGTGAAATGTCCCGCTATTTTTTTTTTTTTCTCCCAGATTCAGTAAGCCCAGGGACTTGGTTGGGAGATGAATGATGAACTGAGGTAATAAATATTTCGATAACCATGCACAGTAAGATCAGTGGAGACTCCATTTCACCTTTCCTTTCAGGAGCAGAGAGGGAGGAGGGGTTCAAATGAGTGGTCTATCTTCCTGGTGATGCTACTTTCTCATGGGGAGGCATGAGATTCCTGGGGGAGGAATACTGATTCTGAAAGGCAGGATTTTGAAAAAGGCTGGTTTGGAAATTCCACCCATTTCCTCAGTTTCCTTTAAATGCCTAATGTTACCTAGTTTTTGGCCCCCAGATCCTGTATTTACCTTGTAACCCAGGGACATACCTGAATGATTGCACTGGGAAAAACGGAGGCCCAATATGGAGAACTATGACTTCATAGGAGAAGGTGAGAAACTTTCCTCATATTTAACTCCACATAGTCTTTTTATGCACATAGGGGCAGAAAAACCCCTTGAGGTTAACAAAAAACCAAAACAAAACATCTGCACACACACACACCCTTACCTTTAACTAATTCTCAGTCCAGATAAATTTTCCCTTATTACTTATATAGCAATTAAAATATTTGCTTAATCAATGATAGGAGAGCAATGGCTTTCAGTGTGGACACTAAGAATCTGGCTTATTTTGTGGCTTGAAGGTTTTAAAGTGCTACACAAAACGAGTTTTTATAGGTCCCTTGATTCAGCAACTAGGACTTAGAAAATATCTGTTGAATGAATGATGAGTACAGGGAGAACAGACTAGAGAACTCTATGTTCTATTAATGCTATGTTACAAGTGCAAGAGCCTTGGAAGTCGTAAAACCAGCATTCCGACAGAACAGAGAAATACACACTCTTAGGATGTGATTGTATTCCTATGTCATTCAGACAACCGAAACGGGCAAAGGTGCCAAAATGTGTGTGCCCCAAATGGCAGCTGCTTTTGTAGGAAGAAACTTGTGTCTGGGGCATTTCATTTGAACAAATGCATTGAAACTCAATGAGGCAGCTGGTGATTATAAGCCCTTATAACTCATATGTAACATTGTGGTAAGAGCAGTTCCCAGCATCTGCACTGCTGTGAATATGTGTTACTGACCATCGTTTAGACCAATGGGACCGGTGCAATGGACCCCAGGTGAATACAATCTGAACGCAGTAATGATCTGGTCATGCCCCCGTCACATGTTAGTTTACTCAGACTGTTGTAGGTAAAATAATGGCTCACAAAATGTCCACATCCTAATCCCCCAAGCCCATGAATATGCTACCTTATGTGGCAAAAGGGACTTTTCGGACGTGAACTATAAAATAACTTAGCATTATTTTAACCCGTTAAGTTGGTAGTAATTTGTTATAGGAAGCTAACACATACCAACTGTAAGAACTAGGTAACTGAACCCTAGTTACATTATTTTTTAATTTACAGATACTTATATATTTAGTAACTACTAAAATAATGAGTTTATACACAGGGAAAATGTCAATAGATAGAATCAGACTACTGTGGCAAATCAGGTTAAACAAAATGACAAAGATAGGCTACTTATTACATACCTGAGTTTCACCGGAAAGGCCTGTCTGCACTTTGGGGTCAGCTGAAGAGCTTTAAAAACAATAAATGAGGCCTGGGTCCCATCCCTAATATTCTGATTTGCCTGGGGTATAGCTGGGTATCAAGTTTTAGAAAGTCGCCCCACCCGATTCTAAAGCACAGCTGAGAGATCCACTGCTTTAGAGCTACCTCTGTGTCATTCTTACCACTATCTCCATGGGTGGTGAGAATAACAAAACTGCTACATATGCTCCTGCCTTGAAAATCATCTGTAGGGCAAAGTGACTTCTTAATTTTAGATGTCTTTAGCAGTTAGAAGAATCACAAACACATCATGCCTGGTTCCTTCTAGCCTTGGGATGACCCACTGCTTGTACCTTCAGGCTGCCCCGTGGCTACTCCTCAGGATGCTCCAGTTATAAATAGATTTCTCTGACTCCAGCGGAAGACGCAACAGGCCTAAGCTGAGACTCCCTCAAACATATAAAAGAAGTGGGGCTTTTCTTATTTTTAATAAACGGTACCCCACTGTGAAAATTTTCTTGTTCTTATTTTGAGGAAATATAACATTTTCAGAGATCACTTACCTTAGAGAGAGGTTTTAGAATAAATCCCTACTTAATAATATGTCATAGAGGAGAATGAGAGGTAGCTGGGTTACTGAAGAGCTGTGAGAAACCATCACTTGGTATCTGCTGGATCTTTCTTCACTACCAGGTTGATGACTCAGCCCTGGCAGCCAACTCTCATGGATGCCTTGGATACCTCTGTACCACCCAAAGACTTTGCATGGGAAAAAAGGAGTAGCAAGAAGGAAGACAGGAAGATGAAGAAAGGCAAGGAGTAAGAAATGAGGAAGCAGAAGAGGACAAGATTTCCCAAGCTTCATGGTCTTTGTTTCATCCCAGCATGCAGAGTTGTTCACAGGCTGCCTCAACCTTCTTTGCAGAGGCAAGGAAGCCTCTGCTGGGACTATGTCTCTGGAAACAACGGAGTTTGGAAATAATCATTTCTCAAGGGTAAAGATGCCAAGCACATGCCATTATCCTGCTGGAACCAGCCCCTATCCCTCAAGCCTTAATACCCAAACACACAAAGAACAGAATAAAAGCTGTTAATATTAATAATTTCCACATTACCAATGAGGAAGCTGTAGCAGGTGCGGGTGGAGGGGTTCTGGCTCCAGAACCCCTGCCCTTTTCTCTCACGCTCCATGATGCATGCACTGAGGAATGCGACTGAAAGCTACTGAAGTTATTAGAACACCCATTCTTCTGCCAAAGTGTTCTCTTTGCAAATAAGTATGAGGTGTAACAGAAAGAAAAATAAAAATAATTGAATCTTACAAATGTGAAATCTTTTTTGTTGTATTTGGACTTCAAATCTAAGAGTTCTTATTTTCTGTATGAAGTCCTGTTAAAAAATGTACATGGTAAAAATGAAACAAAAGGCAAATGCTATGTTTTATCAAATTAGTAAAAACAAGGACTTTATAAAGCACCCAATGAAATTTTGAAGACAAATTTCCTAACTTTAATTTGTAATGTTTGGTTTGCTTGTACATACTATAATATTTCTATTAACAAAGAGAAAATGAAGCAAGTAGAACTCATAGTCTTTGGACACTATATCAAATAAATAACATATTTTGGCTATCAGTCAGCATGCATTTTTGGTTATTTTCCATTCTCTCTTGTTTTCATATATATATATATATATATATATATATTTGCAGTTTAATTTCCTTTACTTTCCTTTAATCTCCTCCTGGAGAAAGACATTGGGTGCAAAAAGACTCAAATTAATTCAAATATTATCACATATATGTGATATTATCACATTATGTTAAAACATACAGTATGTCAGTTTCAATATTCTTTCCCAGTTTTTCACGATGTAATCTATTGTTTGGGGTATGATCCATCAGCTTTTTTTTTTTTTTTTTTTTTTCATTTACATCTAGGTAAACAGGAGAAAGCACCCTCTTAGACAGTAAGGAATAAGGATGCATAACTTAGATGAATTAACTGGTCAATTAGTAGTTTACAAATGAAATCTTATTCCCATGGCAGCATAGGCAGGGTTTCTGAGGAATCACTATTCACACTAGGGCCTTCGGGTTCTTGCCTGATATTCTCCTCCCTTATAATGCTCCCATAATATCCCGAATTAAAAAAATAAATAAAAAATAAAAATAAAAAAGTATTCCATGGTTCAATATCAATTATGAATAAACCTTTAAAATTTTTGATTAAAAAAAAAGTATTGCAATAGCCTTTTTTCTGTCTCTCTGATTCCGCTATCACCCATCCACTCTATATTCTCGACACAGTGTCCAGAGTAACCTTTTTAAAACGTAATCCAGTCATGTTATTCCTCTGCACAAAATCCTCTAATGGCTTCCTGTCTTAAGATCTTCCTCTCTCTGGCCCCATCATTTCTTTGACCATGCAGACTCCAACTTAGGGTCTCTTAGAGTCTTTTAATTCGCTATCCTCAGTACCACTTAACTTAATCCCCTAAATATCTAGTTTATTGTCTCAATTCCTGGACTTTGATCAAATATCACTTTCACTAAAAGGCCTTCCATGATTGTCTTATTTAAGATTGCATTTTCTTTCTCCTCACCTTCCACCTCACCTGACCTATCTTTCACTTCTTCCTTTTTCATGACACTTATTATTATCTGACATACTATATACTAAAGCATTCGTTTAGGGTCTACTCTCTGCACCAGAGCAGAAGGGCAGAAACTTTGTTTTATGCACTACTTTATCCCCAGTACCCACAAGGGGGTATCTGAATCATAATAAGATCCTGGTGACATTTTATTGAATAATGTATTGAACTTTACTAATGTTATCTCAATCTTTTCTAACTCTATTTCTAAGTTCTTGAAAATGTTTGCTCATTACTACAAGGGGTATGAGATAAGGGACTGCGGGTAGATGATTGACAATCCATCGTGTTGGGGACATGATTCAACAAGAATGCTATAATGATGCTAAAAACATAGGGATCTCTTCAAGAGGAAATCCAGCATCTGTATTAACACAGCTAAAAGTTGCCCCTGGTGGTGGTTTGGCCTTGTGCTGGGAGGGAATATATACTGATTCATTCATTATTGCTTGGAGCAATAGTTCAAGATTTAATTTAAGCAAAGAAGTCAGTTTGTAAACAGTGTCATGGAGTGAAATGTGGTAGTGGTGAGGAAAGTGGAAGGAGTGCTTGAGAAAAATGTCAGTTTAGTATAATGACTCTGTGATTATGAAATATGATAATAAACAATATGCTGTTGCTTTGAATATCTTCAAAGATTAAATCTGTACAGGATGTTCTTCTTTTCCTTTTCTGTTGTCATGTGCTAAAATAGCACATTCTTTTCAAGTTACCTTGGAATGCAATGACCTGATTAAGGAACGTTTACCAGAGGAAAAGTCTACTCACCTCTCATCCCCCTGACTCACCCCAGTTTCCTTCTCCAGGTACCCTGACCCTGCTTCCAGTAACCCTTATCTCCATCCCTTTTCCTTGCTCCCTTTCACATTAGTAGCCTCACTTTCCCCTTGTGACTTTTTGATTAGCTCCTTCTAGGTTACTCTTGCTACCATCCTGACTTGCCCATCTGCAGTGATATTCTTTGGCGGTTTTTCTGTAGATTGCTTCTAAGTGGAAAGGGTAGGTTATTTATTTAATGTTGGTTGGAAAATGGGTAGAAAGAATATAATTGGATGCAAAAAGTATAAGGTAAGGCAATAAGTATTGCATATAAAAATAGCACAGGAGACAAGTACAGTAAGTGATGAGGCTAGGTGATATATTGAGAATAGAAACTCCCTGATCAGATTGACTGGATTAGAATCCTGGTGTCACCACTTTGGTCAAATTACTTACATCATTAAATTGCTTTTCTGTAAAATGGGAATATAATTATAACCACTTCAAAAGGTTAGCTTGAGAGTTTTAAAAAATCCATGTCAATAATTTAGCTCATTGCCTGGCATTTAGTAAACTCTCAATAAATGTCAATTATCTTTATTATCAAATTGTCCACAAAAATACAAGTAATACTGCAAAGAATAAGAAGAGGGAAGAGATTAAACTTTAATTTTTTGAATATTCCTTACAACAAAGGAACACTGGAAATAAAAACATATGAAATAGTTTTTTTGTGTGGTGTAGCACTTGTTTTGTCTGTAGTGACTATTGTTCACTTTGTTCTTTATTTTGTATCTTTTGGAATTTGTGATAGACACTGCTATTTGCTCTCAATATCTGTTTTTCCCGTCTTCTGTAGTAACAGAACTTTGATTTTTAGTTGGTCGCCTTGTAGCCCATTTAAGAGGCTACATTTTTTTCAGATTCCTTTGCACCTATGTATGGTCATATAACCAAGTTCTAGCCAATGAGATGTAAGCATGCCTAATGAATGAAATTTCAAGGAGTCCTTCCCTTTTTCTCTTGTTTCTTGGAATGGGAATCTGAGAGCTTGAGCTCTAGCAGCCATATTGAATCATAAATCAGCCTGCTAAGGGTTCTGAGGTAGCAAGGTACAAAAAGCCTGATGACAGGGGAACTGCCATCCCTTCTCTGAGCTGCCTAGTTTTAGATTCCTTTTATGAGAAAAATAAACTATTCGACTTAAGACATTGTTATTTTTCTTGTTACTGTTGTTGGTATTGTTACATGAAGCAGTGCCTAATCCTATCTGATGCAGAACACTTTTCAATTACCTTCCTTTGATAATTTACTTCAATTATCTCTACTTTATTTATATACTTCAAGATTTTCCAAATTTTACTCACAAAGATCAGCAGGCACTCCAAATGAGTTGAATTACATTCTTATTTTAAAAATATTTGCTATTAATTAGTGCTACAATATTCTATTTAGATGGCAACACAACCTCATTGTTTAATTTATTATATTAATCCATTCCTTATTCTGGTAGTAAAACAAACAAACACAGAAGTAATAGTTTTAATAGATGGGGAGGTAGAAAATTGAATGATTAATCACACATTGTAAAGAAAAAACTTCGGTAAAGGAGGTTAAAAAAATGTTGCTTTCCTCAAAGAGTAGCTTAAAAAGGGGCCAGTTATTTTAGGGTGGGCTATGTCATGTGAAATGGGAAACGTTGAAAAAGTGGTGTTTGTGTTCAAATGCTTCCATCACAATGTAGGAAGACTGCCTCCTTTAGCAGTGATTGTGGTGTGTAAGTAAGAGGCCAACGTAGGTGGAACATAGTAATCAAGGTTTAATAAGAATGGGTCACAAAGGCAGGGGGAGTCATTGAGGCTGAATTCAGGAGATGAACAACACAGACCCGTAACCATGGCAACACAATAGGCCAAGGATAATTCTAAATCTCTGATCAGTTTTTGCTTGGTATTAAATGCCACTTAGAAAAGAAGGAAAATGAAGTGCTGCCAACACCCAGGTGGACACTTCACAAACCTTTTTAAAGCCGAACAAGCAAGGAGATATTGAACGTTTGCCATGACTACAGGCAGGCTCGTATGCTGATACTTGTCAAATCAGACACAGAAATGGGCCCTCACAGAGGAAGCAACAGGACTAGCAAAACTTTTCATTCTTCTGTCGGTAAAGAAAACCAAAGTCATAAAAGACACGTGATCAGTCATGTGACGTTATCGATAGAAATAAAATAATGTAGACATTTATAGATCAGTTTATATTACACTGAAAGGAGAAGGGTCACAATGTTATTTAAATACAACTTATTAGCATTTCATTTGATTACTAGCCATTTATTGGCGTCTTCTATGTGCATAGGACTGCAGTTAGCAACTGCAACTCAGCTGAGACTCATCTTTCTGACAGGGAAATATTGCAGCGTCAGGTGAAGAGGCCCTTTGGATAGGGAAATGCATTTCATACAAGTCTTGATGCTCAAGCTCATCTATTTGCATAAAGAAAATCTCTCAGATCCTCATTCACAATATATTTGTTCTTATTTTTTATACGATTGTGTTAAATTTGAATTTCTGGTTCCCAAGCATCTAGAAGATTAGAAGCAAAATCTAAGAAGAAAGGAATGAAGTCACAACAAAAGGCACTTTGACTCTGGTGAGGATGCCAAGTGTGACTACTGTGTACATGAATGATGAAAACAATGAGAAAAGAGACTGAACTACATATTTTTTAAAAGGATGAAAACTTTGAGGATAATAACTTGCAGTTATTGACTGGGGGAATAGATGGCCCTGCTTCCCTTATCAGCCATAAAGATATAAAGAACAATTGATAATAACTATTAATAATATTTGTTAAGGGCTTACTATGTACTAGGGACTGGATAGACATTTTAAATACCTTTGTTAACTCATTTAATCCTTGAAATAACCATGTAATAGAGACCTTATTGCTCTTATTTTACAGATGAGAGAAGGATGAGTTAATTTAATTAATTTGCTATGTGTCAGGAAACTCTGGGGAACTAAAATGTGATTCAAATTCTGATCTTTAGAATTGCAAAGCCAACTCTTTTGCAATAGCATTGTGCCATTCTTAACTACCCTATACTGCATCTTAAAATAAAAATGTTTTTTGATCCATTTTCTAATTAGAAGGGAAATGAGCTAATCAAATTCTGTTTATAATAGAACTTGATTATATAATAAAGATTGTGTATTGAGGGGTAAGCATATGTCAAACACTGAGCTAGACTTATATGTGTTATTTCATTTTCTAGCCCAGCCATATCAGAAGAATACTATTATGTTAGTATCCACATTAAACTACCAAAGAAACTAAATCTTAGAGAAGTTTCATTCTTCCATAGTCACACAACTTTTAAATAGCAGAGTGGAGTTGGGATTTAGAACAGATATTTCTATTTCCAGAGCCCAATGGGTCTTCCTGGATGGAAGAACCTGGGCTGCAATATTGGGGTGCATTCTTGGAAATCCTTGGACAAGTTCTGTTTAAAAGACCTAAAAAGACTCTTTGGTATTTATAAAGTAATTAATAGCTTTTTTCCTTCCCCTTGGAAAAATAAAGTTAACAATTAATAGTGTTAATTAGATCAGTTATATCAAGGTCTATGCACATGTTTCTGGGAGTTATAAATTGCAACGCAGTGCATAAAGGGACTGTGTAATCTCTGTTGAACTCCTTTGAGAACCCTCACCTTTTCTGGAACTTATCCTTCTTACTGCTGCTTTTCAAGAGGACAAGGGACAAAGGGACCTGCCCATTGAAACTGCTCTTCAGTGCATCAAATGACGAAATGAAGTTCTGATTGGCTGTTATCACTGCCTATCATTTCTCTCTCTGTGGATATAACATTCTCCCTTTGAAGCAGTTGCGTAACTGTGTCCACGATGCTGACTGTGTGTTGGCCACTGTGAAACCCACAAGAATGGCCTCACAGATTTCCTACCACAGGAATAATAATTGGCTGAGTGCCCCAGATACTGCTGCACGATAAAATCTATCATTGCACTGGTGTGGAGGCCGCCTCCCACAGACTGCTCCACACCAATGACCTACTGAGGCAGGCCTACTTTTGGGAGAAAAGTGACTTCTTTGTCAGCCAAATTTGGACTGACAAATTCACAAACGTCTCCCAAACTGCAGCCTCTTCTCCCTCTCTTCCACACTCAGGGTCAGATTTCCATCATGGGCTGGCGGCTCTCCCATTCTTCTTCTACTCCCTCCCGATTTCCTTTCACATGGGCTTTTCCGCTCAAAAATCTCTTGTACAAACAATCCCATATTGTGTCTGCTTTTTGAGGAACTAGCACAAGAGGACCCAAGCTTGCTCTGAAAAAATAAGCAGTAAGATGGGAATTTGGGATCTTGCCTGCCACCTAGCAGGTGAGGAGGACGATGTCCTGATTGGTAGATGGGGCATGGATAGTCTCTGGTATGGGGTGGTGGTTCAGTTCCTAAATTTTCACTAATGGTGACCTAGATAGATGTACCGATGGAAAGCCATGTCGGCTACGATGATGCAGGCATTTTGAAAACACAGGGAGAATAATTCCTACAAAGACAGTGGAGTTGGGTGATTACTGCTAAGTTGTATTAACACCACAATAAGGGGCTAAGAGCTATTAACAAATGTTTAAATAGCTAAGGGTGAGAACCAGACAGCCTTGGTGGTAGTGTATAAAGAGGCACTCATGATCTGTGTTAGAAATGCAGACACAATCGAATGGCAGGGTGAAGACCTATTTGTGAGAGTAGCAGAGCTTCAGAGACACCTGAACTCAACTAAATCATTTTTGTTATGTGAAACTCAGGGACCTGGCAGGAAATACCTGGGATCTGAAAACTGGGACAGGGGCTAGATGGATGCTGCTGAGGTTGTTGAGTCAACAAATCTCCCTGTACCCTCCAGATTTTCAGAGATTGCCTACCATTCCCTTGTAAGGGTTAGGACTTCTGCTCTACTGGAAGATATTACAAACATCTTTTGCTTTTCCCTTGACACAAGATATTCCCTCAGAAGCTTCGCTCACTTCATTTCCTGGCTGCCTGCCTGGGACATGCTACAGCTAAAAAGGCAGGAAAAAGCTATACATCTAAAGCAGGGCATCTTGACTATGGCACTATAGACAATTTTGGCTGATTAATTTTTTTTTCTTGTGGAGCCTGTACTGTGGGATATTCAGCACAATGCTTGGCCTCTACCCCCTAGATGCCAGTAGTACTTTCTTTAGTTGTGACATACAAAAATATCTCCAGATGATGCCAAAGGTTCCTTGGGGGGAAAATGCCTGCAGATGAGAATAATCTAAAGAATGATAAGAAGTAGTTGAGGTCCTTTTTATCAGTGCCCTGATGTTTGCACAATAGCAAGAGATAAAGGAAGTACTTCTGGGATTAGATTTTGTTGGTACTTGATTGGGGGCTGGTTTTTAAGGCAAGATAAGCAAGAATTCATTTCTTGGGACATGAAATTTAACATTCTCGGTGGCAGATGGCAGAGGAAAGAATAAAAAGACTGAAAGAAGTAGGTGTAATAGAATGGATGTATTTTATATGGCCAGAAGACCAACCAGAATGTTTTGCTCCAAGAGAGATCCCAGAGCATAAATAATTTACCAAGGCCATCAGGAATATGCTGGTGAGACAGGTGCCAGTATCACCAAGAAGTGCTTTGCAGGCCAGTGATAACAGCAGGAGAGGTGGTGACAGAGCTGGGCTTATTAGCATCAATGGGAATGATGGGATTCCACAGTAATAGAGGCTGGGTGGTGTTGCTTAACTGTCAGAAGCCAGGAAACTCATAATAATCATTATGACCAGCACAGTCATTGTGGAGATGGTTAATAGAGCCTGGTATTCCAAGAAGCAAAAAATGGAAAGCCAACAAGAGTGCTATAGAGATACCACACTCTACACTTAGAAATATCTACCTGGTGACACAGAAGGCTGCTATTTTTGAGTGGGGACCAAGAGCAGGAAAAGGTACTGCATCATGTCCAGGTTGTGTGCAATCAGTTCTGCTTGGCCCATACAATCCAACAGACCCCATGGCGGTGGAAGTATCAGCGGTAGGAAAAGAGGCAGTATGAAGTTAATGGAATGATCCAATGTGAAAATCATATTGAAGACTCCTGAGAATCTGGGCTTAAGGTCATGCCTTCCACAACAGAGATTTACATGCCCTTGGAAGAAGAGGTCTTGGCAGGTTATCAGACCCTGCTAGGTATGGAATGCTTAACTAAGCGAGTGACCATGTGATATGGTTTGAATGTTTGTTCCCTCCAGATCTCATGTTGAAATTTGATCCTGAGTGATGGATGTGGGGCCTGGTGGCAGGTGTTTGTGTCATGGGGCAGATCTCTCATGAATGGATCCCACGATATTGAGTTCTCACTAGTTCACATGAGGGCTGGTTGTTTAAAGAGCCTACCTCCTCCCTCTCTTGCTTCTTCCCTCTCCACATGACACCCCTGCTTTCCTTTCACCTTCTGCCTTGACTGGAAGCTCCTTGAAGCCTTCACCAGAAGTAGATGCTGGCACGATGCTTCTTGTATAGCCTGTGGAACTATGAGCCAAATAAAACTTCTTTTCTTTATGAATTACCCAGTCTCAGGTATTCATTTATGGCAATGCAAAATAAATTAACACACCATGTGTCTGGAACTTCCCATTATGAGAGGCATTCTGTTGGATGAGCCCAGTGGTAGGTAAGATGGAAATGGTATATATCAGATCAAGCCTGAATGGATAGAGAAGGCATGAGTAATCTGCATGAGTAGATAACCCAGACCTTCATGCCAGCCACCACCGTTGCACAAATGACCTTTCTCCAGCTTGTATCGATGGCCATTTGTAGTGTCCCATCTCACCATCTGAAGGGGGTAGAAAAATCTCAAGTTTGAGTTATAGATGGGTTGACTTGGTATATAGTCACAAAGCAAATATGGATGGTATCTACATTACAGTCACATTTAGAGCTACATTCTTTCTGGGAGCTTTTGGGGAGAATTCATTTCCTTGCCTTTTGAGCTTCTTAGAGGCTGCCTGCATTTCTTGGCTTGTGGCCCCTACCTCCATTTGCATGGCCAAGAGTTTGGCAGTGTCAAATCTTTCTCTCTCTCTTCTCTTTAGTCACAACATCATCTTCTCTGACTCTGCTTCTGTTGTCACATTGACTTCTCTCATCCTGACCCTGCTTCCTTCTTCTTATAAGGACCTTGTGAGGGCATTGGGCAAACCTGGATAACCCAGGACAATTTTCCCATCTCAAGACCCTTAATTTGATCACATTTGCAAAGTCCCTTTTGCCATGAAAGGTAACATATTCACAGATTTTGTCGATCAGGACAAGGACATCATCTCTGGTGGGGATCACTTACCTGCCCACCACAGCAGT
The DNA here is from genome assembly GCA_004363605.1 of Indri indri. Classification (NCBI taxonomy): domain Eukaryota; kingdom Metazoa; phylum Chordata; class Mammalia; order Primates; family Indriidae; genus Indri; species Indri indri. The sequence goes on along the minus strand of RJWJ010011555.1, from coordinate 23,301 downwards.
CTTAATAGTAACAACAGAGTAAATGAGAGTAAAAAATAATACAGATACTCTGTATTTGGCCTGTGGGAGTATAAATCATTTAAAAAAATTCTGTAAGGCATTTTAATAATATGTACCAACGGACTTCCAATAACTATATTCTTTTGTTCCCCCGTGTGTGTGTATATATGTCATGATATTGTTTATCAGAAAGAATTTCATTTACAAGTGGAAACAACTTAATGCTCAATAGAGGAATTAGTTAAATACATTTCAATATATCAGTAATGATGTGTCAATAATATGTTTCATTAGCTTTAGTAAAATTACTTTAGAAATGTATTCAATAACATGGAAAAGGAAAAGCCTTTATGATATTTTCCTAAGTAAGAAAAAAGTTATACTTTATTATATACACTAATTTGTCCATATGACCCTAGTTTTTCAAATTTACCTATTATAATATGTATATATAGGCATATATAAAAAAATGAATGGATATATAGCAAAATTCTAACTCCTCATATGGGAGTAATGGAGTTTGAGTAATTTTAATTTTCATGTATATGCTTTCCTATACTTCTTAGTTTTCTAAATTGAACATGTATTGCTACTATAATAAAAAATAAATAATTTGATATTTTAATGATCTTATTTCATTGGGGATAAACTTTTTTAGAAGAATGCTTTGATAATGTAAGCGTACAATTACAGCTTCTAAGATCATAAAGAAAGCATGGATGGACTATATAACATTTTAATTTCACCCACTAAAAATACTTTTCAAACCTCTGTTATTTCTCAGAAATATCTCAGACTTCTTATTGCTTTATTTTTTACATTATTATTGTTACAATTATTAATTAGTTAAGCTTTGTACTTATGGAGAAATTGGAGGATTTATTTTTCTTGTGTGCCTACTTAATTAAACTCCTTTAAACTATATTAGTATTATTAAAGGTTATCTCGTTGCCAGATTTTAGTTTGTATAATTACCATATTTTTAAAAACACATTGTTTAAAAATAAAACCATGCAATTATACACACATAAAAGAAATTTTCTGTGTCAAATCTTTGCATTGCCCCAGCAATTTTATTACATAAGGTGATGAATGCTTAATTTGCCAGAAAGTTCGAGTAGTAATCAAAACAACCTACTCCTCTGTTATACCAGTTAAATAAATATTTGTGTATTTAATACTTCTTTGTACCAAGACCTTAGAAATACACTGTAAATATATAATTCTGTTCTTCACATCACCCTAGATAGCCTAATTTTAGTAACTGGGAGACATCCAAGACATTTTCTAAAGTCATTCTATAGATCAGTAGCAGAGAACCAACAACGATCTTCCAATTTATTTTCCTCAGGAGTAGAATGCATATCATTTGATTTATAATATAGATTTGTGGGGTGTTGCAGTTGTAATGATCATGGAGGTGATTTTCTACAGAGAGCAAGAATTTCAGGATTTAGCCCCAAGAAATCAGTACATCAAACGACCAATTTACTTTAATTGCAGAATCAACTGAGCACATTCTTTCAGTAATTAACATTCTAGGGACTTTTCAGCATTTCATATTTGCAGATCTAAGAAGGAAGAATCATTAGCATAATGATAATAATAGGATATTTTCTGGAAGCCATCTAAAAGTCCTATATCGTGACTATTGTGTCCTTAGACAAGTCACTTACCCTCTGCGTGTCTGTTTTCTCATCCTTTGATAGATAGAGAGCAGAAGAGAGGTATGGAAGCTTGAAATGTCTAAGTGACTCTTCAAGTGTTTTAGAGAGAGGAGAGCTGGGATTTCAACCTGATGCTCTTTGTCTTCAAAAATATTTAGATAAAATTAATTTTATTTGATTTTTATTTTTAATTTATAGAATAATATTTGGGGAGTGGAGTCAGATGACTTTGTTTTAATCAAAGTTCTAATTCCTCCTAAGTATGTGACCTTGATTAAGTCACTTGAAGTCTCCAAGTTTCCTTGACTGTAATATCTATTAGCTATCTCATTCTTGAGTTGGTGGTGATGTCAAATTAGAAAACATCATGTGTAAAACCTTCATAGAAGGTCAAGGAATAGATAAAGCCTTTTGCATCACTTAGAGTCTTAGACAATTATTGACTTGCTGTTGTTATTATTATTCTTATTATAACCTGTTCTAATAATCATATAATAGGAACTTTCTCCATTCTCATATCTACTCTAAAAGTATTCTTCCTCCCTATTTTACAGTTTAAAAATGAAACTAACTGCAGGTTAAATTATTAGTCATACCTAAGCCCAGAATAGGAAAGATTTTCTTCTCAGCATAGAAATGAAGATGCTCTTTTCAGGTAGAGGGGACATTGCTATGAGCTTCTTCATTTCAATCTACTGTGCTTGAAATTGGCATTCACGGTTACTGGTGTCTGATGTGTAATTTGATCAGCTAATGGATGAAAGCTGAAAAATGACAGAAGGAAGTAATGGGGCTGAAACTAAGGTATACTTCACAGGAACAAAGGAGAGAGTATTTGTAAATTGCACAAGGTAGGCTGGTTCCTGAGTAATCCTGCCTGAGTGCACCAACTTGATGAGCACTTACGAGGTGGAATCACTTAATTTGACATAGATTTTATCAGACTTTAAGCTGTCTCTCAATATGTCTCTTGGAAAGGTCATATTTTCAATTTTCCCAGTGGGTGAAGGAAAAATTGCCTTTCATTAACTTCAGACATTTTTCTCTTTACTTTTTGTGAAGGACTGAAAGTTCGGGAATGGAAGTAAAAGACACATTCTATATTTCCTGGCTGCTCAAAGTAGCACAAGAAAATAGAAGGCAGATGGAACAGATAACCCCAGAAAGGATGATCCAAGTCTTTCCAAAAGAAGCAAAACAAAATATGAAAAGTTACCTGAGTTGCCAAGAATATTTGCCACTTGAAAAATGCAATCATCATAATTAAAGAATTACAGAAAGCTATAGGGAGGAGTGCACTAGACTGACCACTGAGATGTAATCAGCTCAGAGGAGGGTGTGTTATGTCTGAGCTGAGAAAACACACAGGCATACAAGGAATGGCTCCGTTTTCTAAACTGCTGTGATTTGGGGGTTGATAAATCTGCTTTTCTCTAGAAATGAAAACAACTCTCGTGATGGAATTAATGGAAAATAACATTCTTAAAGGTTTTGTGTAGGATTATATTCATAACATTGTCATAGTGTTTACATTTTTCACTATATATTAATTTAAAAGGTAAATTGGATGGTAATTGAAAAGGAAACATATGAGTCACAAAAGGAGAAATGTTGAAAGGAGTAGGGTGATCGATGGGAGTGATGTTTCTAAAGCAGAAATGACAAAATTTGATCAGTTTATATAATCATCATGATCATAATAAATGACTTTTATGTAACAGGCAATTGCTTAGGCAAGGAATATCAAAAGGTTTTCCGGAAGGAAATGCAATATGTTGCCAATTTTGTCATTGGCTAATATTAGGCAGGGAGAACTCCGAAGTACAAACCAGGAAAATTGACTTACAAAGAGTGTTTATCAGCAAACAAAAGGAAAGAAAGGGGATCGCTAGGAAAGAGGTTGCAGCTGTAAGGTGTCACTTTTCATTTTTCTCGAATCAAAAGGACCCCAAACAATACTTCTCTATTCTATTTTTCTTAAGTTTCTCTGATCTCTTCTATGGATACAGGTAAGCTTCTAAAAAATTTTGGAGAAAACTAACAGATCCAGGGAGCTCTAATCTCATCAAGACAACGGAGAATGTTCTAATTCAGTTTCTCATGCTGCGTCACAAGTTCAAGCCTTGATTTGTTTGATGTACTCTCCCAGCTATACAAAGATGTTTAAATTAATTACCAGCTGCAAAAGACCTCTAATCTCCCAGATAGCAGGACCATGTGGCTATATCAATACTTGTATTTTCTTATGATGTGAAGAACTATAAAAAGAAGGCATTAATAAACAGGGATGACCACTAGTACAAATTTTATGACTCAAATAATATTTGGAAACTATTTCATTTTGATCAATGGATTCATTCCTGCTCGCAATGTCCAAAAATGAATTTGGACACAATGCATTATGAAAAAGGAAACAAATTCATGAGTAGCTGATTTAGATGGAAATGCAGCCCCATGGATGGGTGAAACTTTACTCTCTACACCAAGTTGTTTCTCTGTTAGGTACAGAGTCAGCATCCTCTGGGGATACCTTGTTTCTCTAGGCTCTGTCTCCCTCTCCCTCCAGATTGTCCTCTGTCTTGCTACCCTTCTGACACCTCTGCAGGGTCCAGCTCCATTCTCTCAGGTCTCTGAGGTCAGGGTGACTGACAGTTCCCGTGGCCAAATAGTGATAGGTTCTTACCATTCCTCAAAGCAAGAGGCTTTTTTTCAGTTCCTTCAGAATGGACCATTTACATTGTACATATCCAATCGTGCCTCACGGCAACATTTTATGAAGCAAAAAAAGTCTCTCTTACCAAAGGACCGTCCTAAGCACAGTAAGGACTACATGAAAATAAAGGAGCGAGAAGGGACAGAGAAACTGACCACCAGTCTCCTGCTGTCCCCTTACCGCAAAACACATTTGATCAGCACATGCTGGAAGGGACTTTGTGTTGCCTTCTTAATACTGGCTTTTGAATTATTTAGGCAAATCTGTAGACTCTTTTTGATATCAACTTGGAAATAAACTGCTCTAATTTCCTGTACTTTCTGAAGGGTGAAGAAACTAGGCTTATGTAATATTAAAAACATCCTGTCAATTCAGTTAAAAATCAGTCTTGTTCCTTATTATCATGACAAAAGCCCTAATGTTATAAAATTGGGCTTCTAGTTTTATTTTCACTGCTTACCATCCATGGTTTTTCTGTGTCTTCTTGAAGATAACCAAGCGAGCACTACTGTCCACTGATTGCACTGGGTTGTTGTGATGATCAAATGAGATAATATAGGAAAAAATGCTTTGAAAAGTGCAAAAAAAAATTATATAGTTATGGAATAGCATGTCCCCAAAATAAGCCTTCAGATGAGTTTTCCCCTTTTAAATCTATGCAGCCTGAGCACAGGGGACTATGCAAGGACTACTAGTAATGCAGCTAGTATTTAATCTCCCTTTCTCCTCTCTACCAGAACTTTGGTTTAGTTGGGATAGCAATGTGCCTAACAAAAGAATCTTGTGCAAATAAAGGCAGCCATGTTTCACAGTTTGACCAGGAGGTATGGATAGAAGTTATTGGATAAGAGCTCTAAAAAATCTCCTTAAAAGAAGGACTACACTCAACTATTACGTGACTGTTGTCCTGCCTTCTTCCTCCAGCTTCTTTCATGGAATGTAGATGCTTTGGCTAGAGCTATAGCAGGTAATTTATGACCTTGTGGTGACCTTAAGATTGGAAACCACTGGAAAGTATAATAGAGCAGAAAGGCGTAGGGTGCCTGGGTCATTGACGAAACCCTGCAGCTAAAGCATCAAGCCCTAGAATATCCAACTCCAGATTTGTCATGTTACGTGGAAAATAATCCCTATCTTTTTAAATCTACTTTTTCACATGTTTATTATTCATGGTCAGGGATGTTTCTAACTGACTCAGGATAATTATATTATCTATACTTTCTACTACTTGATTTTAAGTATTCACATATCCAATGCAAACATTTGGTATTTCTGCTAGCATCTCATATGCATCTTATAGGGCCCACTGGTATTTTACATGCAGGGACTCTGCAATTCAATTAAGTCTTCTCCCAAAAGTTATTTCTTTTATTATGAAACTCAGTGAAAGGCATCATTATTAACTTAGTCAATAAAGCAAAAATGTGGGTGTTTAACTTTTACCTCCTTGAAGGTATTAATTCTACCTCTTTATCATCAATTTTCAACTCTGTATCTTCAATATCTTTGTGTAGACCTTTGTAAAATTTTCAGTTCCTAGTGTTCCTTCTAAACTGCATGCAATTCGCTTGATTAAAAATCTTAAAAAGCTCATTACTATCTAGAAGAGTATATATCTACTTTTCCCTTATCACGTCACACATGGAAATGACATGTATGTTGAGGGAAACTGATGAGACTTTGTGTCCAGAGTGGCCACGCTGGGAGCTTTTATTGCCTCCTCAGCCACCCCAGAGATGAGTTGTTCATGGAATGTGTATCTGGAACAGATTCAGCACATCAATTGGATATGATTCACTGTTCTGGAAACTTTAGCTTAGAAGATAGAAACAAAGTCAAAATATCTTAACATGGCATACAAAACTGTTCCAGGATATAGTCTTTGCCTTTCCTTCCAAGCTTATTTCAAGCTGCTTTTCTTTTCTGCTCCTTTTCTTACCCTCTCCAACACATGATCATACATATATGTGTGTGTGTCTGTGTGTATGTATATGTGTGTGTATTTGTGTGTGTGCATATATATATATATATCAGATCATATATATATATATATATATCTGTTATGTCTTATGTCTGTTCATGCCTCTATAACAAAACTACCATAAACTGGGTAGCTTATGCATAACAGAAATTTATTCTCACAGTTCTGGAGGCTGGGAAGACCAAGATCAAGGCACCTGCACATTCAATGTCTGGTGAGGGCCCTCATCCTCACAGATGTGCCTTTCCACTGTGTCCTCACATGGCAGAAGAGACAAGGCAGCTTTCTGGAGCTTCTTTTATAAGGGAACTAATCCCACTAATGAGGGCTCTGTTCTCATGACCTAATCATCTCTCAAAGGCCCCATGTCTTTTTTATTTTTTTATTTCAGCATATTACAGGGTACAAATGTTTAGGTTACATATATTGCTTTTGCCTCACCCAAGTCAGAGCTTCAGTCATGTCCATCCCCCAGATGGTGTGCATTAGGTGTGAATATACCCATCCCCTCCTCCCTGCTCCCATCTGCCTGACACCTGATGAATGTTACTACCATATGTGTTCATAAATCTCAGTACTGTCACACTGGGGATTAGTCTTCAGTATGAATATATGAATTTGGGGACACAAACATTCAGACCATTACAGAAAAATATACACACAAACACGCACATATGTAAAAATATGTAAGATGTGTATAGGTATAAATAGATATGCATATATGTGTATATATACATACATATGTGTATAACATATACATATATGTGTACATATATTATAATTTTTTGCAAAATAGTGCATGTGTTTATAGATACATAGAAGGATAGATAGATAGATATACATTGCTCCAGCCATTCCAGGAATTTTTTCATGGAATGTGTCAAATTTTTCATCTTCCTCATGTCATTCCCATCTCAGTTGTACATGCTGGATATCAACTCATCTTTTCAAACTCAATTCAAGTTTTACCTCTGTTAAGAAGTCTTTCCTTCTCCCTCTGATAAATTTTATTTTTCCTTTTGTGTACTCATTGGCCCCATTAACAATTCTGTAGTACTTAACTGCCATTTTATTAACATACTGTTCTCCCAGTACCAAGCTATAGAGTACTAGAAGCCAGGAGCCATGCACTATTCATTATTGTACCCCGGAATAAATTTACAGCATTGCCTGACTTATGATACTCAATAATATTCAATAAATATTTGTAAAATATTGCTTGATTACTTAAAAAATAAAATGCTTTGCGAAAATAATCAGAAAAATTACTAGACCAGATCTGTAGATCCTACTGATAGAAAATTTCCAAATTCACCCTGCTCAAAACCTTCGTGCCTGTTAAAAATAAGAGCCTGAAAGTTTGTCCCCCTGCAATTGCACTCTATGGACTGTGCCTAATTTTTAATACAAAATGCTACATTTTGAATAGTTCTTGAATAATTTTGCCATTACCACTCTGGATATAGTTATAGCCTTGCAATACAGCCTTGCAGTATAATATAAGGCTTTAAACCACTTGGCTCTTGGTTGAAAAACAGATGTTTAGCTTGCTTGAAGATCTACCTGTCTGTGGTTTTTGGTATCTGTTGAAGACCATGCGCTTTACTATTGACACTTTGCAAAACCATTCAGCAATGCTTTAACGCCTTTAGTCCATCTCAAGAACTACAATGACTTGGAATCAGCATAAAAGTAGGAAGAATTTTGATAAGTCACAGAAACATCTGAACATTGGGTTAGTTAATTTTTATAGACTAGATATAAACAGTGACTTTCTTTTCTCCCCCACCTGTATCCTTTTTATAATTCCCAAGGAATCTGTTACATCCTAAATGCTACATTTCATTAAGATAAGGATGTCCATATCCCTAAGAAACAAGAAGGTTCATTATATCAAGGTAGATGTATCTTCCATTGCTATGCTGTTCTCATAAGTGATTTGCCATTAAAGAAATTTATTGCAGAAGAACAGCTGATAGTATCTATCAAGATTTAAAATGTATCTCCCTTTAATCCAGAAATTCTACTTTATGTGTGAAATAATGTATGTACAAGGATATTTGCTAAAATATTGCTTGTACTAGCAAAATTTGGAAAATAACTAAATGTCTTTCAGTAAGGGACTGATTAAATACATTATGGTATGTTCACTTTTACATGGACTAGTCTGGAAAGACCTTTAATATATGATAGTTAGTGAATAAAATAGGTACAAAAGAGTGTGTATACTATCCTGCCATTTATATTAAAAAGCAGAATATGCATATATGGTTTGAAAAGGCGCAATATTTCTCTAGAAACTGGTAAAAGTATTGGCTCAGAGGCTAGGGCCTGATAACCTAGGAAGAGAAAAGGGATGGGGATTTACCTTTCGCTGTTTATAGATTTTACCTTTTGAACATTCTACCAGGTGCAAACATTACCTATTAAAGAAACAGATGAATGTTTTTCAGAGAAATCACGTTTTTATTTCAAAAAGAATGAAATTCATATGTCAATGACAAGGCTGAAACTAAGTTCAGACCTCAGTTTTGCTAGGCTACATAAAAATTTTATGGCAAAAGATTAAGCCCACAAAACTGACCGCTGAACAGTTACCAGTCAGAGATCTATGCTCCTGTATAAGCAGGATGCACATAACTTTATCAATTTTACTAATTTAGAATATAATGTATGGATTCCTTCTCAAAATTAGACAGCAAGTATCTTCAGGTCAGTGATTATTTTTATTGTTTAATCCATCAATATACCTACCATAGTATCTTAGATATAGCAGGAGGTCAAAAATGTATTTATTGATTATGCAAGAAATAAATTAGTAATGGGGTTTAACACCTATAGTAATCCTAACCTCTAGCTGTGTGGAATCAAAATGTAGTCATTTATTTCAGTGCGTATGAACAAAATCTTAGCATGTGCCACCTTCTTTAGTAATTGAATGATCTTAGAGAGTTATTAGCTATTAACTGGATTTATCGAGTATACTCTTCAAATAGACCTCTAGATATATTCATAAAACTATGAAATAAAGATGGAATTGATGGTGTTAAGGTTTATAATGAAGTTCATCTATAAGCAATAACCACACATGTAACACCCTACAGCTAGATTAGGAATTCATCCAGTTTAGGGAGAGAAATGAGCTTAATGTTCCTCTTACCTCAGTGTGCTTATCTTCCTTAACATTGGGCATTACTCGTCATCCTGTATAGCTGTTTTTAATGAGACACTGGAAATCTTGAAAGGTCTCAATAAATGCTTATTGAAGGAATAAATGTTTAGGGGCTAGCATTCTTTGTGACTTAGGTTCAAATAAACCCTTCGGGTACCCTTAAATGGATTGATTTTCATGAATTGTTTTGCATGAGGCCTTTTGTTTATGACAATAGAGGAAGGAAGAAATGCCAGAAGGTAAGGAAGGAAGGAAGAGAAAAGGAGAAAGTGGAGCTGATAGTGTGATGATGTCTCCAGCCTTATCTTTTGTGGGAGAAGGGATGTGCAGAAAAAAAGAATGACCCATTTTCAGGAAGAACACATGATGTGGTGCGGCCTCAGTCCAGTGAGAATGCGAGTGTCCTGTGGTCCCAGTGGTGCTTTCTAGGCAAGATCTCAATAGCAAGAAATGCTGTGGCTGGAACGATGTTGTCTTGCAAAACCAGAATTGTTTGACAAGGAAATGGCGATTCATGGAACTCCCGGAAACCATTGACAAGAATCCACAGGGGATGAAGTTTTAGTTGACAGATGGGACAAGAAATAAGATGAGCTATTTTCATTACTCTGTCCCCATCAAAATCTTAGGCTTGGTGTTTATAAATAAATGTAGATAACTTACATGAATGAATTCAGCAAAGAAATATAGCTATGCGTATATATTCATGTCATGTCAACTATTTTTTTCTGAATCAAAAAATATTATCTTGCTTTTTTGGCATGAAGCCAGGATAAACATACTGTTGTTTGACCAAGTGTTAAAGCTCACAATAAATAAATATCATCTTTGCAACTAAACTCCATGGTATTTTACTAAGAATGTTTTTGTTCTTACAAGAACAGATGTACTGATAATAGAATCCTGAGTTTTTTTGAAGTTCTTCTATTAAAGAATTCTAAACCTAGAATATACACATGTACACATATTTATGTGTGTGTATGTGTGTCTTCCTTCATCTATAAAATGGGAATATGTAACATTTATGATATGTCCTGACTTCTTGAGTAAAATTCTCTTCACTGTGTAAAAGGAGTTGCTTTCAAAGCCATGCTGTATTTTTTGTTTTTCTTATTTAACCATCAGGAATTCAATGTTTACTTGAATCATCAAAAAATTTATTTCAGACGGCAACTGACATTTTCTCATATTAAAAAAATAAATCCTTGAGTTGACAGACATCCAACAGTAGGAGGTAAAGCTTGAGCTGACAGTTGCTTCCTTGCACAGACTTTTAATTACGGAGTCAGCATGCAAGCTTCAGAAGACCCCAGGAGTCAGTAGCTAACATTAACATTGTTCAATCCATTGCTAGAACCATCACAGGAAGAAGGGTGGCAATTGAGTGTGGGTTTCAGTGAGAACATGCAGAGTATATATCTGTTCTAGGAATGTGAGTATTAATTTCACATAAAAAAAGACCATAATTTCATCTATTTAGCTTTATCAGAAAATGGGTTGTTTTCCATAATTAAAATGTTATATAACTGAGGCATAGAATTTATTCACTGAAATATTTAAGCCCTTTAGATATATCTAAAGGGCTTAGTACATATTTTTAATATGTACTAGATATTTCCTATCTCTTAAGTACAGTATTCTGAACAAAAGATAAACTTCTCTCACGCAACCAGGTCCCAGTGATAAGTTTCAATCGTTATAGTTTTACTGTGAACATAAGGAGACCCTATTTTTCCTTGCTCTGTGTCTTATATCAGCTGCTCCTTCTCAACACCAGCTTTTAGCACAATAGTCCTCTTGGTCTTTCTAAAAGGCTGCTTTTTGCAATCCAGGTACACAGACAACCAAGTTAATAAGATTAAAAAATTATTTTCTCATCATTTTCAATCAATGGGCTTTCTGAGCCTCAAAAAAGGGGTTTTTTTCCCCTGAGAATTCAGCATTTTATTATTGCTATTTTTCTAATCAACTCCCGAAGTATTTGCAGTGCATCTATTATATGCCAGGCGGGAAGAAGGTTGCCAGAAATGTGTCATTTTGATGAGCAAAATGCTGCTGAACACAAGTACTTTGGGAAGCAGGAGTCTGGGTTTCAGTGTTTCTCCCCAGGCTTCCCACGTCCCCAGGCACGGGCAAGAACTCTTGCTTTTTGCGATCCATCATTTTATGCATCAGCAGAGAATCATACATAACCTCTCCAGATTTTTAATTTTAGAATCAGGAGCATAGTGTTTTCTGTGGCATGTCCACCCTTTACAAACCTTCAGACCCTCCTGGGTAAAGTCCTGAGCTGATTGTCTGGAAAGCTCCCTCATACCTACATGTAAGGAAGATTGTGAGCTCCAAGTCTAAAGTGAGGTGGCTCGTTCTTAATTGCGCTGTGAAGTTTGTCTCCCCCATATGCTTGCTCAAAAATAAAGGTCATTTGGGTATACCAAATTTAAGAAAATATATAGGAATAGTAAACATGTGAAAAGAGATAAGGGAACTTTTGCATCTTGGTTAGCCTTGAATCCTTCACGGAGTAAAACAATATAAACTAACATACAAACTGGCTTCACTGGCTTTACGGTTTCCCTGACTCTTCAATTTTCCCATTTAGGAAGAATCGGTGGTTCAAACCTTGACTCTTTTTAGAAACCCCACTCCAGCCAAATTAAATTAAAATTTCTAGGCTCCTCCTCTATTGCTGTTAAAAAACCAATTAAGCCTTCCCAGGAGACTCTGAGGTTGACACCACTGAATTAGATTGATTGAAAATGCACAATGAATAGACATTGCGTTTGCAAAGGCCTGTTCCAAACAGCCATTCAGTACCTTGCTTAATCTAATTTCTGAGATAATTTCACTTAAACAGAAAGTTGGAACAAATATAATTTCAGATAATCTTTAGAAAATTTGTAAAACAAAGGCAACATATCAGGCATACATTTTTCCTCCAAATGGGCTAAACATAGACTGCAGAATGTGAAAAGAGTGTTTCATATTTTGACATTTCAATAATGGTTATTAATCATAGCCATCTATCTTACTATTGAAAAATTGTCATTTAAATACCATTTGTTAATTATAATATTTTGGGAAATCTATTCACATGTAAACTAAGAGTGGAAGCAGTTTATAAGACTATCTTGAGTTATACATCAAATTGAAAAACCTTTTGCTAAAAATAATCTGGAACAGAAAAGACATTGTGCAAGGCACTAAAAATGTATGCTCTGGAGAGGAAAGTAGGTGAGCTAGTTTCTATCTATTATGAATTTTTTTCTTTAAAAAGTCTTCATATAATAAAAAGGGTAATTTATTAAAAAAAAATCAGGAAATAAGAGAGTTACATTAGTTTCTCTTGACTAATATGGAAACTTTAAATGAAAGTCTTATTACTTTCTCTTCCAGGATGCCTAGAATTCTCCAAAGAATAGAATTTCAAAACTGTTAGAATTGAGGCAAAAATCTCTTTCTAGCTTTTTTAGAGAAGTCTGTATTGTGTTTATCCTTAAAATTTAAAAAATCACATTATGAAACAGAATTATTCACTTGCTGTTTGATCAATTTGTTAGAATTGTTCTGGGCTAAATTAAAGTGACTTCATACATTAAAAAAATAACTAAAGACTAAGAGCACCCCAGATCTTTTCATGTGAACAATAGTGTCTTATAATTTTAAGACTGAAAGGAAGAGATGTGCTCAGGCGAGCTTGCCAATGAGGCTTTATCTTACAGACAAATGAGAACGAGGGGATCTTAGGACGCATCACAGGCAGCTGAGCAGCTAGCCTGCTGTCAGCACCTCCGACTGATCATCATCTGTCATACAGACATGGGGCACAGGGTGGTTAAATAGCCTGCCAGTGAGTGTGGAGATGAGAGTCTCAGAGGCTGCCCTTATAACCACGGAGCTTCACTGCGTCTCTGAGAACCAGACTCAGATAACAGAGAGCATACTGGGAACTTAGAAAGCCCAAGTTAGGAAACGAACTTTGTAATTCACTCAGGAGCAGGGGATGCCAAGTATGAAGCTTTAGAATTTAATTTTTTATTAATTAAATGACAATTTTTCAATGGTGAAATAGAAAGCTATTATTAATAAGCAGACTTATTTATTTATCCTATCTAATGCCCTGAAATTATTAACTGTAGAAAAAGAAAAAGAAAAGAGAAATTAGTTACCTTGCAAATATGCTATTATAAAATACACTTGAGTGAGGAAAAAATACTCCCAATTTGAACCATTCTGAGTGGCCTGGAGGCAGAGGAAGTGATTGGGTTTCTCCACATTGCCTCAGAGGTAAGTAAGAAGAGCCTTCGCAGGTGACTCAGGATGGCCAAAATCTAAACTCCTCTTCGTACATTCAAGTTGGGGAATTCTAAAAAGGCTGTTTGTATTTTGTTTTATCTTTGATTTTGAGAAAACCATCCAATTTGTGATCAACTGCACCCAAGAGTAGAAATTTAAGGAGAAAGAGAAATATCTAAACAGATCTCTGTGGTGTATACGTGTGTGTTTCTGACGCATCACCATTTTGAGTCCCTGAGTGACCCAGTTTTATTGTGGCCACATTAAAATTTAAGATCTATGATTTATTTTTTTGAGGTTTATATTTTTTATTTACCATTTCAGTTATAAATAAGTATAATATTTGATTCTTGAGACAATTCCATTTCTAAAAGTGAAAAAATTGGGTTTTACTATGAAATATATTCCTATTTTCCCATTCCACTTGGAAAAAATCAAAACCTACTTAGATTTTATTATGATTCTTGAAATTCAACTTTTCAAGTTAGTAGGGTATTTCTATTCTCAATCCCTATTTTATAAATTCATTTATTTGTTCATTTATTAATAGAATAGGCTATGCTTAAATTTAGTTCTAGGGATCTAGAATTTTACATTCTTCTTCTTCTTTTTTTTTTTACATTGGCCTAGGCAAAGAATTTATGAAGAAGATCCCAAAGTCAATCACAGCATCAACAAAAATAAATCAATGGGACCTGATCAAATTAAAAGGCTTATGCACAGCCAAGGAAACTATCATGAGAGCAAACAGAGAACCTATAGAATGGGAGAAAATATTTGCATGCTACATATTCCATAAAGGGCTGATAACTAGAATCTATATAGAACTCAGGAAAATCAGCAAGAAAAAATCAAACAACACCATCAAAAAGTGTGTAAAGGACATGAACAGAAACTTTTAAAAGAAGATAGACTAATGGCCAACAAACATATGACAAAATGCTCAACATCTCTAATCATCAGGGAAATGCAAATCAAAACCGCAACGAGATATCACTTAACTCCAGTGAGAATGGCCTTTATAAAAAAATTCCAAAACAATAAATGTTGGCATGGATGTGGAGAGATAGGAAGGCTCATATACTGCTGGTGGGACTGCAAACTAGTACAACCTCTGTGGAAAGCAATATGGAGATACCTCAAAGAGCTACAAGTAGAACTACCATTTGATCCAGCAATCCCATTAGTGGGCATCTACCCAAAGGAGCAAAAGACATTCTATTAAAAAGACATCTGCACTCGAATTTTTATAGCAGCACAATTCACAACTGCAAAGATGTGCAACAACCCAAGTGCCCATCAATACATGGGTGGATTAATAACATGTGGTATATGTATACCATGGAGTTCTACTCAGCCACAAAAAACAATGGGGATCTAGCACCTCTTGTATTATCCTGGATAGAGCTGGAGCCCATTCTATTAAGTGAACTATCACAAGAATGGAAAAACAAGCACCAAATATACTCACCATCAAATTGCTATTAACTGATCAACACTTACATGCACATACAGTAATAACATTCATCGGGTGTCCGGCAGATGGGGGCGGGGGAGGAGTGGATGGGTATATTCACATTTAATGGGTGTGGTGCACACCGTCTGGGGGATGGACATGCTTGAAGCTTTGACGCCGGTGGGGCGAAGGCAATATATGTAACCTAAACATTTGTACTCCCACAATATGCTGAAATACAAACTAAAAAAAAAAAAAAAGAAAAAAGAAACTAAAAAAAAAAAAGATCTATGATTTGAGTTGCCTACCTACAACTCTGATTGAGTTGGTACCCTCTAACATTACGTCGTCGAGGATGTTTGATTTGTGTTTTTGAAAGAATAGAAAAAGGCAATCACTTTAGAATAGAAGGAAATTATAAACTAGACTAAAATAGGAATTATTAATACTATTGTAAGAATGTAACACCTGGAATTTGACGTATTAGACAAAGAATGGAAGAGGAAATCAAGCCTCCTGTAATTAATAGAACTTTGTCACACCTTGTATAAAAGTTAAAAACAATTTTAAAATATCCTTAATGGTTTCCTCTCTTGAATATGTAGCAAAACCTCTTCATAGACCTTCAATGTCAATCTCATCTTTGTTCTTCTGATTATCTTAGCTCCTCTTCTTTTCAAATGTATACTTTGATCTCTTGTGAAATGTAGTATTCTTATGAGGTTTGTTCTGTTTTGTTTAAAGCCTCACCCTCCAATGTGGACCCTAAAACAATCCCTGGAGGTGTATGTGGGGGAACCTAGGGTTGAACTGTCTACTCATATGTCAAGAAATGAGATTTTGCAGTCCCTGGTCTCTGGCTGATGGTCTCCTCATTTTTTTTCAGAATACATATAAAAGCCTATTTCAAATTTTTTAGTGTATGTTTTTATTATTTTTTTCCCCATACAGCAAAATTAGATTTAGGCAGTGTTATGCGAGACACCCAGAATGAAAGAATATAAGAAACTCTACTTCAAAGTTTTAGGCTAGAAATGAGTTTTTTTCTTGCCTCCTCAGACAATCAATGTATTTAAGAATTAGAGTCCTTCCCAGAAAAGGAGCCAAGATATCTGACACTCAATTAGATTGGGACATTGTTAGTAGCCGAGATCAGGTCTTACAGAGACTGGGATGCCAAAATCAAGTAGGTTTGGATAATACTGCTATAAGCTGCTTGTCACCAGGAGTTTCATAGGTATCATTGTGTCAAGGATGATGGAAGAAGAAACAAGCTTGTCGGGAAACGAGCTTCAATGAGAAAGGACAACTGATGGCAGAGTGCAATATGAGGATTGAAAAATGTAGATACCTTATTATTCTCCTTTGGGAGGAGGCAAGATTCATGAGACAGCAGGGTGAGGTAATGCAATTCTGATGTTGCTGTGTTGTTTTTTTTTTGGGGGGGGGTGGTTACCAGTTTTCCAGTCTCAAACTAAGCTCATTTTCATACTGGTTCTAAACACACACACACACACACACACACACACACACACACACACACACACACACACAAATATGGACTATATACGTGTGTGTGTATAAATCATTTTTCCATAAAGTGCCTTTGTTGTGGCTTTTAAAATTTTATTCAAAACAATAGAAAAGTAAATTGCAAGACTTCCATACAAACTTGGATGGGAGAAATGAGTGAAGATATCTTTTTCTTATGTTCCCAGCTTATCATTAAAAAGAAGACCAAGGGGATATAAAATAGTATTAAAACTTATAACTGTATTAGAAACTAGTAAGAGATATAATTCATGTGGCAGAAACATCAAAAGAATTCTGGTGGATATAACTACTAAATTTGCTTGAATATTCTGAGAAACAGTAGCATCAATGGGAAGAAAATCCAGGAGACCCCGTAGCAAAGCCTCTACACTTGCTAAGGAGTAGACAACATTTGGACCCTAATTAGCCAGCATTCAACACTAATATAGCCAGTGCTCAACATTAACACTCAACCAAAGGCCTCAGTTTAGTTATACCAAGCAGGAAGTTTCAGTGTTAGTAATACTAAGAGGAAAGTTAGCATGGGGTAAAGGTTGGATAAATAACTGAAAAAAAGCCTGTTGAAAAACCCCTAACAAAATAAGGGCAAGGGCTACATTATACTCATAGAGGAAAAAAAAAAGTATTCTCAGGAAAAAAACAAGATTACCCATGGAGAAGAAGCAGAAGGAAACTCTGGAAAACACCTGCTTTATGTTCTCAAAACAAAATAAAACCTTCATGAAATTTACAAAACAATAAATAAAAGAACCAATGATAAGACAACAAATTGAAATGAAAATGTTGCTTGATGAGAGGAGAGCAAAAATAAAAACCCTGTACCCTGCAGGCACAAATCAAAACAGCTTCAAACATATGCTCTGCAGAGGTAAGCTCAATTATTTCATTCTGGTTAGATGGCGATTATTAGAATTATTATAGAAATGTTAAAACTTTAGTTTAGGGTAAATGTGGATAATTGAAGCTTTTAAAAAGTTGGAATCTGTATCTACTAACTCAATTGAGTAGCCAGACATACACTAAATGAACAGAATTTCCTCTCAAGAAAACACATGAGATATTAAGAAGCCACATCTCTTAGAAAAATTCTATTCAATGGGTGATTGCTGTTGAGAATTGCATAGAAAAGTAGCAATTAGGGCAACATTCTAGCTACTAATCGACCCACATGGAAGTAAAATTCAATGGAAATCAAGTAGGTGGGGGGGGAGGGGATGAGTAAATTCAAACCTAACGGATACAATGCACACTGGGTAGAGGGCACATTTATATCAAAATTGGGTAATTTTTGATGGCTGCTGGTAGAAGAAAAATGCTGTGGGGAACAATTTGTGCAGGTGTGAGTGATTAATCCCAACTGAGGCCTGGTGGATGAGTGTTAGGAAATGAAGATCATACTATTGCAAAGTAAGCTTCCTTCTAATTTATTTTTTGCTTATATGATGGTAAGCAGAATCAGAAATATGCAGAGAAATTTATACACAGCAAATTGTTATTTAACAATAGTCTTTTTATTTGTTAGGACAAGTGTTACAATTGCAAGGATGAGAGCTGATTTCCATTCAGAAGCAATTCATCTCAGTTTTCATTAACTACCTTAGAGCCTGGTTCAAAATGTAGTTAATTTTATTTATATGATGTCTTCTGGCTTCTGGGTACCTAAAGAAACCTGACTCAAACCATGATTTAAGATCAAGATGTTAAATAAGCTTTTTACCTTCTAAAAAAACAAAAAACAAAAAGTGCCAGGGATGGAAGTGGGGGAGAGTTTGGGATGGGAATGAAAAATGAAGTCATTGATTATTGATAAGAAAATATATTCTGTGATGTGTGGAAGGGAAACTAGCAAGCCCATCATTGCATTTCATTAAAAAAGGAAAGAAAAAAAAAAGAAAAGAAAAGAAAAGAAAGTTTCTAAGAATTGATCCTCTATGTCTAAGGATAAAGCACGTGCCCAGAAATGAATTACCTTTTCTTTAGGTCACCTGAACAGTATGGTGACTTGATTTCATGTGAAAATAATATTCATACTTTAATCACAACAGTCAGTAAGGCTTTGGAAAACCATGCTGACATCATGCAGTTCTCAGTGCATGTTTGGGTGGAGGTCTGCCTTAGAGGGAAAACTTCTCCCAGTGAGGCCATTCTGTTGCTGAACCTTCTGGTATGGAGTTAAAATAAATCCGTTTTCCACCAAATTTTGTTTTGTAGCAAATCACTATGGAGAAGAATAGCTTAAAGAATAGCTAAAACAGACCCATGGCCAAGAATACAGTCCCCTCAGCTTGCCTAACTTTAGAGAAGCTGCTCCCTCACTCCAGGCTCCAGACCTCCATTTTCTTAGAGCATTTACTTTAGAAAACATGTAAATTCTCCCTCTGCCCCTTTGAAATGTAAATCTTTTTTAAAGCCTCTTGCCAGTTTTACAAGCAAGGACTTGGAGCCATCCTTTTGAAATGCAATCATCATGGAAGATAAAGCCTTTATCTCCCAGGGTCTGTGGGAAGGGTAGGAGTCTAACTTCCATGGGTGCCTGTTAGCAAACACAGATGGCCTAATCACAGAGAAAAGCATTTGCACAATCAATGTGCTCCACACATTGCATTAATCAACGTCCTTCCTAACATCCTCCAGTACTCTTCTACTAGCTCATTGCAGCGCTTAAAATCTCTCCTGCTTTTTGTTTCAATGGAGTTGAGTTCAAACTCAGTTCCGGTTCCTCTTTGCCTGTTGCAATAGTGTTGAATAAAGTCTTTCTTATCTGTTTATCTTTGGCTGATGGAATTTTTGCTTTGGCACTTAGGGACTGAGTGTTTGCACCCTCCTTCTAATTCATATGTTGAAACCTTAACCCCCAATGGGGTGATATTAGGGAGGTAATTAGGTTTAGATGAGGTCATGATGGCAGAACCTTTACGGTTGGATTAGTGTTCTTCTAAGAAGGGAGAAAGAGTAGAAAACTCCACCCCGCCCCCAGTGCGTGCACCAACAAAGACTATGTGAAAATAGGGAAGAGGACCCTCACCAAGAACCGAACTAAGACAGACACCTAAATATGGATGTCTGTGGTGGGCATGAAAGTCTCTTATGGGACGTTGTAAGTCCTATAGTTCTATGGTGCCTTGTAGGACTCATGTGATTAGAGGATTTTGGGTGAAGGACAGGGACAGGCTGGGGTAAAAGGAAAATTTATTTGGAGGTAGTGGTGGATCTTTGCCACTTTCTTCATATATTCAACCTTAATGAAAATAACAGAATAAATCCATGACTTACATTTTATAATCAGTATAGCTATTTTATCACAAATAGATTGAAAACTCTGATGTTAATAATGCATTCCATTTTCTTTTATTTCCTTTCAGGAACATTACTGGCTGGGGTGAGGGAAGAACATTTATATCCTCCACATTCCAAATCCTACTGATTGTTGGAGAGAGATAAAGAGAGAGAGGGAGAGAGAGAGAGAGAGAGAGAGAGAGAGAGAGAGAGAGAGAGAGAGGCACATAGACTAGGGAAAACTTTCTCCCTTTACCTCAGTTGCTTCTGATTTAACGTAATGACACTAAAGAGTGCTATTTTTAGAAACATTGATGGCCTTAGAGAAGATTGTACCCATTTGGAGGCCTCTAGCAGCCGTCCATTATGAACTGAGCTTCTTAAAATTTATTAAAAACAAAAATTAAAGAGCTGTGAAAATGTTAAATACGTCATTAATTCAACTTTCTTTTTCTTGAAAGTATTACTTATTGCTGTTTGTGTTATAAATGATGCCTAGGAGGGCATAATTAAACCAAAAAGTTTGGTTGCCATGGTGGTGAAAGGGCAGAAAGAGGGGCAAAGCAGAGTTTTCAACAATACAAAGCAAATGAAAAAAAGTGGTAAGATTATAATCACGTTATTATCTAATTGGGCTGTCCTACTCTTTTAGAAATGATAATAGCACAATTTAATAGCCGAAGATCAATTTCAAATATAACAGTACATTGCCTAATGCCTCCAAAGTTCTAAGTAAAGTTAAAGTTAATTCTATCTTTCTTGGTGATGAAATACTTTCAGAATCCTGGGAAGAACAAAGGAAGCTATGAAGTTGGGATTGCGGTCTGGGCAGTGGGAGATGGGAGACACTTGCTTATGACAAAAACAGGTATCTATTTTTTGATACTTAAGGAAAAATGAAGCCTTTTCTTTAAGTCAATGGCAAAGCAAAACCAGCTGAAAGCTGATCTTTCACAGAACTTATAGATGTCAGATTCTGTAACTGTTTTGAAGTATTTTAGCTTGAGCTTACTAAGATGCTTTCTTTGAAGATTTGGTTTGACACATTGTTGCTTCAACTTTTGGAGGTTCCTGTGGTATCAAAGGCCTAACCTGTATTGCAGATTAACCCAATTCCTGCATCACTTCAGGGTCAAAAGTCTTTCACATATATTCATTGCCTAAAAAATATCAACCTCCCAGAGCCCCGTGGGAGTAGATATTTTCCTGGCAGTCCCTCTTCTCTGAAAGGTGAGTGAAGAAGGTTGAAGTTTAAAGGCTCAGGTTACAAAATTAACATGCACAGATCAGTAGCATTTCTATACACTAATAACAGCAAAACTGGGAATCACATTAAGAACTCAATACCATTTACAATAGCCGCAAAAATATAAAGTACCTCTAAATTTACTTAACCAAGGAGATGAAAGATCTCTATCAGGAGAACTAAAAAACACTGATGAAAGAAGCAGCTGTTGACACAAACAACTGGAAAAACAGCCCATGCTTATGAATTGAAAGAATCAATATTGTTAAAATGTCCATCCTGCCCAAAGTGCTTTATGGATTCAATGCAATTCCCTTCAAAATACCAACATCATTTTTCACAGAATTAGAAAAAAAAAAATCCCAAAGTTCATGTGGAATCAAAAAAGAGCCCGAACACATACAGCAATCCTAAGCAAAAAGAACAAATCTGGAGGCATCACATTATCTGACTTCAAATTATATTACAAGGCTATGGTAACCAAAATAGCTTGGTACTGGTATAAAAGTAGACACATGGTTGAATGAAACAGCATAGAGAACCCAGAAATAATATCACATACCTACAAGCAACTGATCTTCAACAAAGCAGACACAAACATATACTGGGGAAAGGATGCCCTATTCAATAAATGGTGCTGGGAAAATTGGATTGCCACATGCAGAAGAATGAAACTGGATCCCTCTCTCTCACTATACACAAATATTAACTCAAAAGGGATTAAAGACTTAAATGTAAGACCTGAAACCACAAACATTCTAAAAGAAAACTCTTCTAGACATTGGGCTAGACAAAGAATTTATGACTAATATCCCAAAAGCAAATACAACAAAAATGAAAATAAATAAACGGGACTTAATTAAACTAAAAAGTTTCTGCACAGCAAAGGAAACAATCAACCGTAAATAGACAACCTATAGAATGGGAGAAATATTCATAAGATATATATACAACAAAGTATTACTATCCAGAATCTACAAGGAACTGAAATGAATCAGCAAGAAAAAAAAAAAACATTAAAAAGTGGGCAAAGACATGAACGAACATTTTTCAAAAGAAGATTTACAAATGATCAATAAACATATGAAAAAATTCTCAACATCACTAATTATCAAGGATATGCAAATTCAAACCACAATGAGATAACCCTTTACTCCTGTCAGAATGGCTGTTATTAAAAAGTCAAAAAACAATAAATGTTGGTGCGGATGCAGTGAAAAGGGAATGCTTATACACCGTTGATGGGAATAAAAATTAGTACAACCTCTATGGAAAACAATATGGAGATTCCTCAAAGTACTGAAAGTAGAACTACCATTCAATCCAGCAATCCCACTACTGAGTGTCTACCCAAAGGAAAAGAAGTCATTATATCAAAAAGACACATACACTTGTGTGCTTATTACAGCAAAATGCACAATTGGAAACATATGAAATCAACCTAAGTGCCCATCAACTGATGAGTAGATAAAGAAATTATGATATATGTATACCATGGAGTACTATTTAGTCATAAAAAGAATGAAATAATATCTTTTGCAGCAACATGGATGGAACTGGAAGCCATTATCTTAAGTGAAGCTATCTTAGGAATGAAAAAACAAATACCGCATGTACTCACTTATAAGAGGGAGGTAAATGATGGGTATATGTGGTTATACAGAGTGGTATAATAGACTTTGCAGACTCAGAAGGGGAGAAAGTAAGAGGGGAGTGAGGGATCAAAAATCACCTATCAGGTACAATGTACACTATTTGAGTGACAAATGCACTAAAAGCCCTCACTTCACTACCATACAATTCATTTGTGCAACAAAAAACTACTTGTACCCTCTAAATTTATTTAAATTAAAAAATTTTAAAAGGCATTCTTTCTCTGGTCCCTCTCAAACCACTTCTGACTCATAATTTAACAACAAAGGTCCTGTTAAAAAACAGGA
>RJWJ010011554.1:0-44104 GCA_004363605.1 Indri indri | reverse complement strand
TTTTAACAGTCTCTTCCACGTTAAAAAACCCCTCTTGACCCGACAGCCCTTCTCACTGCCTCACTCACAGCCACACTCCTGAAATAAAGAGCCTATAATCACTGTCTCTTCTTCCACCTCCCATTCACTTTCCAGCCCCTGTGGTTGGGCTTCTACTTCTGTCATTCCTCTGAAACTGTATCATAGATTATTGTTGACCAAATGGCTAAATCCAGAGTTTTTTCAATCCTCATATTACTTAATCTCTTTGCAGAATTTAACAATACTGACCACTTCCTTTAAGTCTGTTTCTCCCCCCTTGGCTTCTTTGGTGCACACTCTCCTTTGTTCATCTACTCTGGCCATTCCTTCTCTGGAGCTTTTGGATTTCTGTACGTCTGTCTGCTTCTTGAATGTTGTTATTCTCTAGGACTTGTCCTTAACCCTCTTTTCTTTTTATTCCACCTGCTTTCTCTGTGATTACCTGTGATTACCACTGTTTTTTTTTTTTTTCTTTTTTTTAGACACAGTCTTGCTTTATCACCCTGGCTAGAGTGCAGTGGCATCATCATAGCTCACTGCAACCTCAAACTGCTGGGCTCAAGCAATCCTCCTGCCTCAGCTTCCTGAGTAGCTGGAACTGCAGGCATGTGCTGCCATGCCTGGCTAAATTTTTCTATTTTTAGTAGAGATGGGGTCTTGTTATTGCTCAGGCTGATCTCAAACTCCTGACCTCAAGCAATCTTCTCTCCTCAGCCTTCCAGAGTGCTAGGATTACAGGCATGAGCCACTGTGCCCGTCTGATTACCACTTTTATGTGCATAACTCAAACAAGTTTTATTTTCAGCCCAGACCTCTTTGCTGAGCTGCAGATTCCTATTGGGCATCTCTACCTGTATGGTCCACAGGTACCTGAATGCCCAAATCCAATTATCCTTCCCTCCACACCTGTTTCTCTTCTAATTTTCCTGGGCATGGCCAAGCCAGGAATATGGAAGCCATCCTAACCTGTTCCCCCTCTATGTCCCCAGCCCCCCTATACCCAATTAGATACCAAATCCTATCAGTTCTGTCTCCCCAGCATTTATCTATCCTGCCCTACAGTTTAGGCTCTGGGCCTCTCTCACTAAAAGTATTGTTTAGACTCCCTATCTCTAGTCCTGCCCACTCTAACTTGTCTTCCAAAAGGCTGCCAGATAGTGCTTCCTAAACTGCAGATCTCATCAGTTATTACCTTGATTAAAATCTTTTTCATAGTTCACTCCCGTTTCTCAAACTGGTGTCCATGTACCTGGTGGTTGGTAGGGGCAGCGTGCCAGTCATACTGAAAGTCAAGATAAAATCATCCTGGAATGTTCATTTTACCTGTAAGGTAAGTAATTTAAAACAGAGAATGGAAATTTAGCGTACATACATTATTAAGAGAAAACAGACTTTAAAAATTTTCTGCTAGTCTGAAGAACCTCAGACTAAGTCACTAGATTCCTTGGGGATGTTTATTTACTCTTTTTTTTTTTTGGCCATTACATCTACTTCATTGGAAAAGTTTGAAACATAGCTCAGATTTTCTGGAAAGGCAAGTGAGATTCTGTGTGATCTAGCCCCCTGCTTCCTTCTCCTAACTAATCTATATCGTCTTGCCACCCACTCAGTTCCCAAGCCATGCAGATTGCTTGCAGTTTCCTGAACACAGCAGGTTCTTTCAAACTTCCATTCCTTTATTCCCACTGTTCCCTCTGCATGGAACACTTTGCCCTATCATTCTGATGAATACCCAATCATTTTTCAAAATTCAGCTCACAAATCACCCCCTGTGAAGCTTTCCAACAACCCGGTCTGTCCATAAATCAACGCCATTCCCACCAGGTAAGATCAGTTACCTCTTATGCACATTTGTACATGGTACAAACTTATTGTAGCTCCTGCTACACTTTCTCGTCCCCCAAGTTCAAACACCCTGAGTTTGAATTCTCGTTCTTCCACCTGAGAACTGTGTGATCAAGAAGATGTGTGTCTGGCATACTACAGATTCTATAAATGGTAGTGCTTCTATTATTACTATTATGATTTATTTGACTTCGGAGAGGTAGCGTAAAATAACGTTTTGATTAAAAGAGCAGGTCGTACTGCCAGTCTGCCCAAGTTCAAATCCTAACCATGCCACTTACTAGCTGTGCGGCCTTGGGCAAGTTAGTTCACCTCTCTGTGCCTTCCTTTCCTTACTCCTAGGCATGATAATAGTGACTGTTTCATAGGTTGCCGTGAGGTGTAAATGGGTTAATACATACAAAGTGCTTAACAATAGTAGAAACTCCGTACATATTAGCTATCCCCAGCATAGCATCTAGAAATCTGCTTAGGAATTGTTGCTTGAATAAATGATTGACGAATCCCTCTAAGATGTCATAACTTCTCCCTCCCTCTGCAGCTCTCCTGTGCTTGTGGCTTAGAAGCTCAGCCTCAGGTGAGACTTTTTGTGTACATTGCATCCCCCCCGCAGTATTTCCTTAGCAACTAGTGCAGAGTAGGCACTGGGACAAAATGGTATCATTTTGACTTGACACCAAATGACAAACTCCCTTACCTGAAATACTCTTCTTCATCCGTTCTAAACTGTATCTCTTCCCTGTGCAAACCAGCTAAAGACTCAGTTCTACAGTCTTCCTACATTCTGTCCCTAAAGGGGGCCCTTCACCACTCATAGCTTTCTCTGTGTGCAGGTGTGATGAGTTCTTGCCTCATTTGTCTGTGCTTGCTAGGTCTGGGTTCAGGTCTTTATGTGTGGCTGTGTAATTCCCTGGGTATCAAAACCAGAGCTGTTTGATCCCATGCTTGCCTCTCTTCCCTTTGCATTCACCACCTGTCTTTCAGACCTTGTTTTGTCATAGCATACTCCACTATTCTTGCCACTGTGCTATAAGTGCTCTCAGCCGTGGCCATCAGGAGGCACTTGGGGGGCAGGTGCTGCCTCACATCTCCATGGCTTACAAATGCTCTGCCCTCCTCAGAATGTCCTCTCTTTTTCCTGCTCCAACCCCCTTGTTCACCTGGTGAACAATTCATCCTTTCAGTTCAAATGTCACCCACTCCTGTAAAGTCTTTACCACTTCCTCTCCTGTACACTTGACCATTTTTAAACTGTACCTCTCTTGTACCCTCTACAGACCTCCATTATAGCATCCATAATTCTATTGAAGTTTATTTATTTACAAGTTCCAATGCTGGTCTGGACACTTATCCACTGTGTGAGCTTAGACAAGTTACTTCTCTTCCAAGAACCTCAGTTTCCACCTCTGTAAAATGGGATTATAGTACCAACTTCAAAGGGTATCTTCAATTGAGCCTATTTAAAATTAAATTTAGACCTTTAAGTAGCTCTTACTTTTCTACAGAATAAAGTCCAAGATTCTTAGCAGGGCATACAAGGCCCTTTAGGCAGATAGTCAGCACTTAAATGGTAACTATTGTTCTCTTCTTCTACTTTCTTCTGAGCAATCTCCTGATGGTATATTAGACTGGTTTCATTTCAACATATTACAATTAAGCTAGCTTAACCAAAATAAAAAAAAAAAGGGACCCAGCTGTATTTGGGTTAAATGGATGGCTTTCGATGGGCTCAGGAGCTCAAATGTTGTCTGGACTGTGTCCTGCATTTCTCCACTCTACACTATTATAACTCATCTCATGGAAGAACTCTGGTTTTGCTTGGATTACATGCCATTAGGAGCTTGGACTAAGGGGAATTTGGAGAGAACACCAGGATTAATGAGCCAATGGAGTTGGGGAGGAATTCCTTAAAGGAAATGAATACAACCAAAACTAGAGCTACCACAGTCCACTTTGCGTGGTTTCATCTCTATACAAGAATCCTCAGATTTTTTTCCCCAGCCCAGTCCTTTCTCCTGAACATGCGGTATTGTGTTGCTGATTGCCTGCCAAATGGGCCATCTCACCTCAAACTCCTGGTGTCCCAAACTGCATTCATTTTCTCCATCCTGCTCCACCTGAGTTATCCAGGTAGGCAACCTGCTATCAGTTCTGGGTCCTCTCTCTGCCATATCCTTTCTTCTTCCTTCTCACTACCATTTCTCTAGGTCAGCCCTTCATTGTGTCAAACCTTGCCTCTGAGCTGGCTCCCAGCTGGTCTCCCTTCCTTCCTCTGCTTTCCCCTTGATAATGTACATTACTGTTGCCAAGTTTGTCTTTTTAAAGCACAGTGGGAAACATATTAACCCCCTACTCAAAAATCTTCAGGTCCCAGAGACTTGGGAGGCTGAGGCAGGAAGATCACTTGAGGCCAAGAGTTTGAGACCAACCTGGGCAACACAGCAAGACCCTATCTCTAAAAAAGAAAAGAAAAGAAAAGAAAAAAATCTTAGCCATGTGTGATGGCATGCGCCTTAGTCCCAGCTATTTGGGAGGTTGAGGCAGGAAGATCCCTTGAGCTCAGGAGTTCAAGGCTGCAGTGAGCTATGATTGTGCCATCACACTCTAGCCTGGTTGACAGAGTGAAACCCTGTGTCAAAAAAACAAATGAAAATCTTCAGGGATGTCCCAATACAAACTATACTCATTTTTTTAAATTCAAAAAACGTCTTGATTTAGGGCCAACTTTCTTTTCAACCGTCTGCCATGTGAAGGTCTTTCATTCACCATATCCTTAGCCAAACTGAATCCCTTGCAGTTTCCTATGCCTGTCCTGTGCTTTCCTATGTCCATTCATTTGCCATACCTTTTCCTCAGCCTGAACACCTATATTGTTTCTACCTTACTTGGTATGTAACCTGAGCAGACCCTTCAACCTCTCTGATTCTATTTTTTTCATCTGTTAAAAGGTGATGATAGCACTTACCTTACAGGATTGAACCATAAGAGTGAGTATATGGAGAGCAGCTGGCCCTATGCTTGCCAAAGAAAGTGCTGAATAGAATAGCAAACTTCTCTTTTTCCCTTTTGGCCCTTCTCACATGTCTTCCAGATCTTGCTCTCTTTCCTCCATCCTGATAACCTGGTTTACCCACTAACAAAAAGCCTCCCCTTTTCTCTCTCCAGAGTTCTTCCTACAGGTTCTCTCATACCCTTCTCTCTCTCTCTCTCCCTTTCCTGAGTTTTTGTTCAGCTCAGTAAACAGTGAATGACACCCATAGTGTGCAGGCACTGGCTACCCACTGATGGATCAGACCTTGGCTCTGAATTTTCAGGAGTCCAGGCAAACCCTCAAATTCCAAATGATATGATGAGTGTTTGCATGCACTCTCTCCCTTCTGACAGCCAGATGTCTTTCCAGCCCCAGTCCCTTCAGTCAAGGTCCTAGCCTGCTTGAAAAGAGGACACTGACTTGCCCAGGGACATGCACAATGATTAACTGGCAAACCCCTTGCCCTCATCTTTGCTCTCCTATCCTCATGGGCTCAACCCTCCCCTCAGCTCCTCTGTGTGGGTACTGTGTAGGAAGTGCCCTTTGACCTTTACAGGATGGGGAAGGGAGAAGCTTGACACACTCTCCAGGAGGCTGCTTCTGTCTCCACCTTCCACTCCTGTCGCCGCTCTCCCTAGATCCTCAGTTCCTGTTGTCATAGCTGATTCCCCCGTGTCTCCCACAGCCTGTTTCTTCTCGCTCACACATAAACATGCAGGCATACCTTTTCCCATTTTTTATTCACTGCCACTTCTGCTTCTCTGATCCCACTTCCATTTAATTTTTGTGCCAAAACATATACAGCCTCAGACAATCACAGAAATAGAGTTCATACCGATAGTGGTTTTCAGGCTGAACTTTTATTTTATTTTTTAATTTATTTTTTGAGACAGGATCTTGCCCTGTTGCCCAGGCTAAAGTGCAGTGGCATCATCCAATTCCTGGGCTCAAGTAATCCTCCTGCCTCAGCCTCCCAAGTGGCTGGGACTACAGGCACATACTACCACACCTGGCTAATTTTTCTATTTTTTTGTGAAGACGGGGTCTCGCTATGCTGCTCAGGCTGGTCTTGAACTCCTGACCTTAAGTGATCCTCCTGCCTCGGTCTCCTATTACAGACGTGAGCCAGTGCGCCTGGCCAGGCTGAAATTTTAGAGAAACTACATTTATCTCCTTGAGAAAAAGGATAGATAAGGGCCCCTTGGAAAGCAGTGAGTGAGGAGTGAGTCAGCAGGGTGGGACCCAGGGGAAGTCATCACCTCACTTCCCATGAGTCAGGAAGGCTCCCTGAAGGAGGTTTTAGCTGTTGGACTGGGTATTCTTTCCCCACTACACCTGGCCTTCTTCCTTATCAAGTTTGGGAGTTCTTTGACCCCTTCAGTTTTTCCAGTTGATCCGCCCACCCCTGGTTAGTTTTCTTTCTACTTAGCCTTCACTGAACCTTCTCATCTACAAAGCCTTCTTCCTGGCTTCCCTGCAAATCCCAAATGGTCCCGTTTCTGCTCTGCCTCCCAGTCACTTAGCTCTGCTGGAGAACATCACACAGCCTTCTCCACTGTGCACTCGTGGTCTCCCCGCCAGTGGGGCCTTCAACTCTGCTCACCAAACCTTCCCAGCACTCTGCCTTCAGCTGCCCCAGACTGTGCCACTTCCCTAAAACTCCTTATCCTACTCCCCACTCATGCTCAGTAAATACCTCACCTTCTGATTAAAGGAAAAAATAGACTCCCACATTTCAGTGTGGGAGGTGTTCTCCTTAGCCAGAGGCTAATCTCTCCTTGTGGTTGCTGGATCCCATTGTCTCCTTCCACGCCTCATATAGACATGCTCCAGCCTCTTCCCATTAAAAACAATCATTGGAGTCAGTCTGGAGGTAAGAGCCAGGCAGTAAGCTCCCCAGGTGATTCTGGTGTGCAGCCAGGGCTGAAAAATATAAACAGAATCAAATCCAAACTTCTTACCATGGCATACAAGGCTCTTCATAAATTGACTCCTGCCTACCTTTCCTGCCCTTCCCATAAGCCCTCTGAGCTGGAGCCATACCAAACTACTTAGAGTTCCCCAAACCTGCCACATCCCTTGCTCCTATTCCTTCACATACACACGTCCCTCTGCCAGAAGGCCTTTCTCTGCCTTCTAGAAATGCTCAACTTAAGTGTTACTTCTGTGAATCCTTCCAGAACTAACCCACACCCTGGGCTAGTACCCCCCACCTGATTGCTTTCATAACCTTCTGGGTTTATCTCTATGGGAATACTCGCCACATGCTACTATAATTGTTAATTTATATGTCTTCTCCATCGCACTATTTTGCAGGAACCCTAGGGCCATGGAGATACTGTATGGTAGGACTTGGGGCTAGGTGGTCTACATCAGATATTTGAGGATGCTTTCTCCCAGGACCTGGACAAGAACTGAATGAAGTGTCTTTGAGCATGTTCATTCATGTAGTCAGTCAACATTTATTGAGGGCTTGCCATGGTCATACACCAACATAGTCCAGTTGAATAAATGCATAGTTGAAATTCTCTATCACTACTGTGTTTAGCCTCTGGGACAGTTTCATCATCTGTAATCTTCTGCTTTATTCATTTTTAGTGGACTCTCATGTTGGACACTTGATCCGAAACTTCTCAGTAGTGCTCTCAGAACAGTGCTTTGCACACAGTGTTTAGAAATATTGCTAAATGAATGCTCGTGAATCTACATATAAGTATGCCCCTTATTGATTTATTATTGGACTGCTTCCCCACCCTGTCTATTAAATGTTGAGACAGAAATAGTGCTGAGCACTTTACATGGGTCATCTCTTTCAATCTAAACAATAATCCTATGAGATAGGTACTTTTATTGTTCCCATTTTATAGAGGTTCAGCCACTTACATAAGGTCACACAGGTACAAATTGGTACATTTAAACTCAGGACTTTGGAGTCAGGCATGACCCCCAAAGTCACTAGCATATACCTGGAATACATTAGGCTTTCAATAAATATTTATTGACTCAATGAAACTGTTCCCATGGAATTAGAAAGGCTTTTGAATTCCTAATGCCCTCCCCACTTGACTCTGGATTCCTCGACCTCTCTTCCTTTTTCACAATGTCCCCTGTATGCTAACATTCACTCAACAAACATTATGGGGGTCAACCGAGTGCCAGACAACGGACCAAATGCTGGAGATACAGAGATGGAGCTAGGCGTGGTGGCATGACCGTGTAATCCCAGCTACTCGGGAGGCTGAGGTGGGAGGATTGCTTGAGCTCAGGAGTTTGAGTCTAGCCTGGGCAACATAGGGACACTCTGTCTCTAAAAAATGAAAATAAAATAATTAGAGAGAGAGATGACTAAACCATGGCCTCTGCTGAGAGGAGCTTATAGTTAGGGGATGCAGATAAGCAGATAATTACATTGCAGTACAATTGTGGGAGCAAGAGGAAGGAGTGACTTACTGCCTGGGAGACCTCATGTACCTTGCATGTACTGAGCCAGGAGGCAGAGCTTGGGGGTTGGGGAGTATGAAAGACCTGACATCTCTGGGGAATAGTTAAAGCACAGGTAGAATGAGAGGACCAGGTAGGGACTACATCAGGTAGGGTCTTAGTTTACACTGCTAAGAAGTTTTGAGTTTTTTGAATAGTCAATTCTTCCATTTTCTTTTAAGGGCAGGTGCTAATGGGCTGAGTCCTATGTGTACTTTGGCTCAGACCTCTTACCTGAGCTCCAGGACTGAACTTCCACATAGCTACATCCCACCATTTAAGCACATATTATTTCTCCCACCCACCACCTCTTCTGAATTGCCTAATTCTGTCCACATTCACACCAGCCTACAAGCAGTTACTGGATCACTGTATGCAAACCACTGTTCCAGGAGCTGCTGGAGATACAGATTTCATTTCACTAAAACCTAGTCCTTGCCCCGACTAGTTCAGTCTAGATGGTGAGTATGTGGAGATGGGGGCCAGGGAGTGTAGAATAGACAACTAAATATATAGAGAGCTAGGCTTGCTGTCTGGAGGAAATCTCTATATTGTATGCCTTCTTCGATCCCATCAGTTCCCAAACCTTGTTAGGTCAGGCTGTTGTTTCTCACCTGGTCTCCCTCCAGCACCCTCCTTACACTGGCTGCCAGAGTGAAGTGATTCACCTAGACTGTAAACCCCATGGGTGCAGGGACAGTGTCACCAGAGCTTAACACAGGCTTACACACTGTAGGTGGTCAATACATGTTTGATGGATGAATGATACAAGTCTGATTATATTCTCCTCCAAAATCTTCAATTTCTCTTCTGCTTCTAGAATAAAAATCAAATGGCCCCATTTGGCCTTCAGGACCTACTACATTCTGCCACAGTCAGGTTCACTTCCTTTTTTTGCCTTTCGCCACCCTGAAGGCCAGTTTAGCTAGTGATTCACTAGTCTTGCCCCAGGTTACTTGTATTCTCCCGCCTCCGTTCCCGGCAGTCCTCTAAGCGGATCCTAACGCTAGGGCTCGTCCAAGTTTATAGGATCCTAGAGAAGGCTTACCTGGTCAGCCGCTCCCTCCCGCTAAGACCTCCCGCCACCCCAAGTCTGCCTCCCGCCCGCCGCTCTGGGCTCACTCTGCGGGAGAAGGCGCTCTTTGAAGGAAAGATTGAGCCCTGGAACTCCCCCGAGCCGTAAGCTGGGCCAGCCGCAAACAGATGGGTGGTCCTGTTGGTGGGCCAGTCGCCCGCGGGCCGAGAGTGGGCGCACCGGAGCTGCCCGTCGGGGGAAGGCAGCGCGCTCCCGCGCCGGGCCGGGCCGAAGCCAGCGGCCGGGGCGGGCAGAGACCGGGAGGGAAGGGGTGGGGGAGCCCGGGCCGCTGAGCTTCCTGCCGAGACCGCGGCCCGCCTCTGCCCCCGCCCCCGGGCCGGTCCTGCGCTGGCCGGCCTCCTGCCCGGGGCGGCCGCCCAATCAGCGGGCGCCCCCCGGCCGGCCCGCCCCTCCCCCTCCGGTGACAGAAAGTCAGCCCAGCAGATGAGGAAGTGGCAGGCAGGCAGGCTGGCCCCGGGGACTTCTCTCTGGCCCTGCTCCCTCGAGCCTTCCGCTGTTGCCCGCTTGGCCCCCCGCTGGTGAGTCTGGACCTTCCCCGGGCTCTCCACGTGCCGGCGCCCCCTGCCTGGCCCAGCCCTTGCCAGCCCTGCCCTGCCCTGCCCTGCCCGGGCTGTGGGCGAGGCTGTTACTGGGGCGAGTGGGTGGGAGGTCCCAGCTCCCTGGGGCCGGGCCTCGCCTGCACCCTCCCTCCCCCGACACCCGCGTCCCCGGCATCATTTGCTCACACCCAGGCCTTCCTCCACCACCTCCAGCTCTTGCTCCTCACCCGCTCCCTCCCGCTCTGCCCTCTGCTCCCCGTTCGCCTCCGCCTTCCTTTGCCCGGCTCCTTTTCACTTCCATCCATCTTAAAGGAAGGAAGGAAGGAAGGAAGGAAGAAGGAATAGGATGAGTTCCCCTACGGGGACACACCCAGATTTTCCTTCCGCTTGGGGAGAGGTCCTTCCCAGAGCCTTGAGTCCCTCCTGACCTCCAGGGTGTGTGTATGTCGCGGGGTGGGGGCGAACTGGGGCTTGGTGGTTGAGAGCGATAAGCTGGCAAACTCAGCGTGTGTTAGAGCACATGCCTAAGCCTAGGCCCTGCCCCAGAATGGGCACCCCACAAAGTCTGCATGTGAGGGAAGAGGTGATCATTGGCCTCGGCGAAAGAGAGCTGTGCCAGACCGAGGGCAGGTGCGTGTCTGCTCCCAGGGGCTCACACGTGTGCGGGTGGACCTGTGTGTGCGCCTTCCAGCGGGCGTGGGCCTGGGCGGGGAGCAGATGCGTCTGCACCTGGTACCCAGCCTGTGAGGGCGCTGTGTGAGGGCGGTGTGAGGGCTGGAAGCCACGCGAGTCACAGTCCATGGAGGCCAGTTTGGCTGGTGTGTCAGAGGCAGGAGGCTGTATGTGTGCTAGCCCTCCCACGTGCTGGCTTTGTTGTCTGGGGCATTGGGGTGGGCAGCTGAGACGAAGGGGGCCTGTGTGGACGGCAGGGCTGG
Source organism: Indri indri (assembly GCA_004363605.1). Lineage (NCBI taxonomy): Eukaryota > Metazoa > Chordata > Mammalia > Primates > Indriidae > Indri > Indri indri. The sequence continues at coordinate 33,157 of RJWJ010011554.1, read as the reverse complement.
GGCATGACCATGGTGTGTCTGAAGAAGTGGGGCGTGACATGGAGGTGTGGGGCAGCACCTGTGAGGGGTGTGCGCGGGGCGCACTGCAGCCCCTGGTGGATGTGTCAGAAGGTGTGCTGCTTCACTTAGCACCTGTGCAGGTGGGTCTCTGGATGGAGGGAGCCAGGAGCACCTACTGCCCTGGCTAGGGAAATACCTTGTCCCCCTGGGACTGTCTCAGAGTCCCAGGTTCTCCTGAGTCTGGGCAGAGGCTTTTGTGTCCCTGTGAGCCTTCCCCTGACATTCCTTCAGGCTCTGAGGGGGATGGGGCCTAGCCCATTAGGACCCCTCCCTGAGGGAGGGGAAGATTCCTGAGACCTCCCCCACTCCCCCACCTCCTCACATGCCACTGGCTTCTCTGCCCCTCCCTGGAAGAGAAAGGTGACTGTACCCATTCTGAAGTAGGACAAACTGAGAATTAATGGCTGGCTCAGGAGAGGATGCTGGGTGTGGATTTTCAGCAGTTCTTTGGGCCAAGGCTAGGGCTGGAGTCTGGGGGAGGTTTCTGACTTGGAACCTTGGACCTTAGCTCATCTGTCTGGTCCAGGGTGGGTGGGTGCTGAGTCTGGGGCTTTACTTGGCTTTCCCAATCCTGGTGGGTCCTGCTCCCCCGCCAGGCACTGACCTGTGGCCTGGATCCACCCTCCACCCCATGCAGCAGTTCGGCTGGGGTGGGTGGAGGGCGGGGCTACTGCCAGATCTAGTCAGACAGGTGGAGCCGCCAGGGCAGGAGTCTCAAAGAGCCAGGCTCCAGGAGAGGAAGGGCTCTTGGAGAGGAGAGAGGAAGAGAGAGGACAGCGCGCCGAGAGGAGAGGCTGGAGGTGAGAGCCCTGGGAAGGCAGAGGAGAAACCCAGGGAGATGAATGTCCCAGCAGGGGAGAGGAGGAATCCCAGGCAGGTTCTGGAAGGAATAGAAGGTACCAGGGAGGTGAGAGTTCTGCCAGGGGAGAGGAGGACCCTGGGGAGATAAGAGTCCCTGGAAGGGACTTGGGGAAAAGAGAAAACAAGAGAGGAGCTGTTGAAGGGTAGCATCCCTGGAGAGAAGAGAGACCCAGAGTTGGTGAGAGACCTGGGCAAGGAAGGGAGAGGAAGTTCATTCTAAAGATGTTGGTGAGGAGTTAAGACTCTCTGGAAAGAAACCAGGGATTGAGAGTTCTGTGGAGGAAGAGGGGAGAGGAGGCCAGGAAGTAAAACTCTCTGGAGAGGGCAGAGAGTGAGGAGAGGAAGGTGAGGAGAGGAAGGGTGGAACAGCCCTTCCCGGTAGGCAGGATGTGTAGGGAGCAGATGTCCCCACCAAACTGCCTCCTCCTCCCCTAGACCCCAGCAATTGCTTCCTCTCACTGCTCTTCTGTCCTTTCTGCAATGAGGCATCGGGAGTTGTCTGGTTCTGTGTCTTGTCTCTGGGATGAGGGTGCACAGTGTGTTCTGTCTGACGTCTACCTTCTGTACCTCCCCAGAGTCCTTAGCCAGGATGGAGGCTGTGGTGAACGTGTACCAGGAGATGATGAAGCATGCAGGTAAGGTGCCATCCACCAGCCCTTTCCTCTCTTCCTCTCTGGGATCCCTGGATCTAGGGCTGTCTGCTAATGGAGAGACCTCATGAACCCCTTGACCCTTTTATGACCTTACCTCATGTCTGTAGAGCTGGTGAAGACCTTTTGGAACCCATGGCCCTTTCTGACCCTTTGACCTTTCTTCATAGATCCCCGGATCCAGGGCTACCCTCTGATGGGATCCCCCCTGTTAATGACCTCCATCCTCCTGACCTACGTGTACTTCGTTCTCTCCCTTGGGCCTCGCATCATGGCCAATCGGAAGCCCTTCCAGCTCCGTGGCTTCATGATTGTCTACAACTTCTCACTCGTGGCATTATCCTTATACATTGTCTATGAGGTGGGCCCCTGGGATGCCTGGGCTTTAATTCCTGCCAGCAGCATAACGGGTGGGCTGTAGGGCCAGAGCATGGCATCTCTCCTGTCCAGAGAGGCTCAGATCCATGTCTGCAGCTAGCAAAGGGGAGGGAAGTGCTAGGAGGGGAGAACTCTGGTGGTCTAATCCACACCCTTTCCTAGTTCCTGATGTCTGGCTGGCTGAGTACCTACACCTGGCGCTGTGACCCTGTGGACTATTCCAATAGCCCTGAGGCACTTAGGGTAAGTAGGGGCCAGGGCTAGATCAGAGCAGCCTGGGGGATAGGAGCAGTTTGGGTGTGACCCGTGCCCATGGCCCAGTTTAGGGAGGCTCTTAGAGTATCCTGTGGGGTCCTAAGGCTGCCCTGACTTCTTGCAGATGGTTCGAGTGGCCTGGCTCTTCCTCTTCTCCAAGTTCATTGAGCTGATGGACACAGTGAGTAGTTATATGAGATGTGAGAACTTGGGGAGAGAAAGAAGGGTAGAGGCCCTGGGTCTGAACCCCCTTCCCCCACTCTTCTCTCAGGTGATCTTTATTCTCCGGAAAAAGGATGGACAGGTGACCTTCCTACATGTCTTCCATCACTCAGTGCTTCCCTGGAGCTGGTGGTGGGGGGTAAAGTTTGCCCCAGGTGAGTTGTGTGGGCCACGGGGGAAGAGGGTGCGCACTGGGGACCAGAGGCTCAACTCTGCTGACCCTGTTTTATTATCTACTCACAGGAGGAATGGGCTCTTTCCATGCCATGATAAACTCTTCTGTGCATGTTGTCATGTACCTCTACTATGGGTTATCTGCCCTCGGCCCTGTGGCTCAGCCCTACCTTTGGTGGAAAAAGCACATGACAGCCATCCAACTGGTGAGGGGCTTGGGCCTGGCCTATAACCATCCCCCCAACATACCTAGTCTGGATCCTGTCTTTCTCCAACCTGGCTCACCTTTGACCCCTTCCCTCCCCACTCAATGTTTATTTCTTTCCCTAGTCCCTCTTACCCTGTAGTCCTCTCACTGTCCCCTCTGACCCTTGCCTTTCTGTCCTAGATCCAGTTTGTCCTGGTCTCATTGCACATCTCCCAGTACTACTTCATGCCTAGCTGTAACTACCAGTACCCAGTCATTATCCATCTCGTCTGGATGTATGGCACCATCTTCTTCGTGCTGTTCTCCAATTTCTGGTATCAATCTTATACCAAAGGCAAGCGGCTGCCCCGTGGTGTACTTCAGCAAAATGGAGCTCCAGGTATTGCCAAGGTCAAGGCCAACTGAGAAACATGGCCTGGATAGGCGCCCACCTAAGTGCCTCAGGACTGCACCTTGAGCAGCATGTCAGTGCCCTCCCTGCCTACACCTGTGACCAGGGCTTGCATGGTCAGGACTGAGCAGGGGACTGGCCCTCCCCTCCCCACAACTGGTCTACAGGGACCACAGCTTCCGTTCGTTCCTCACCCACTTCCCCCTGCCAACTCCAGGGATGTGGCCTCATTGCCCTCTGCCACTCCAGAGCTGGGGGCTAAAAGGGCTGGACACTTACTTCCCCCTCTCTGCCTTAAACTTGGGAGAGGAGCACTCAGGGCTGGCCCCCACCAGGGTCTTGTGGCCTTTTTCCTCACACTGAAGAGGTCAGCAATAATCTGTCACTGTGGACCTGGTTTCCCTCCTCCACCCCACACTGAAGCAGTAGCTTCTGGGCCAAAGGTCAGGGTGGGTGGGGGCCTGGGAATACAGTCTGTGGAGGCTGCTTACTCACTTGTGTCTTAATTAAAAGTGACAGAGGAAACCAGAGGTCACGTGTGTACATGTGTGAGTGGAAGAGGTAGGGTACCCAGCTTGCTTAGCCCTGTCTACAAACAGGAGTGATGGTCAAGGCTCCCAGAGGACATTTCTAGCTCTCTGATCCCAGTAGAGAGGAGCCCCTGGGACACAGGTCACGCAAGAAGAAAGGGAGACATGACTTTATTAGAAAAATAAAAAACTGAGGCAATAGGTTGGTCCTCAACGGATGCCTTGGTGGATGAGGCTGCTTTTCGCTGCACTAGCCTTCTCCCGCTCCCGCCGCCGTGCAGGGTCCAACTCAAAACAGCGCCATAGCCTCAGGGTCTCATCTGCTGCTGCTGATGCCACAGTGGCCCCATCTGGGCTCATGGTCAGACTCAAGACCCGGGATGTGTGACCTGGGGCAAATGAGAACAGTATATCTTAATGCAGACACACCCATAGACCTCCCAATTTTGATGGCCACGTTGCCTTTTTTTGTTTTTTTGTAACCGCTTTATTGAGATAAAATTCATACACCATAAAATTAATCCTTTTAAAGTTCACAATCGAGTGGTTTTTAGTATATTTGCAAAGTTGTGCAACCAATAAAACTATCTAATCCCAAAACATTATGATCACTCCCTATTACCCTCTTCCCCTAGCTCCTGGCAACCATGAATGTGTTCTCTCTCTCTGGATTTCCCTATTCTGGACATTTCATGTATAGTCATAATATGTGGCCTTTTGTGTGTAGCTTTTCACATAGCCACCTACCTTTGAGCTCAGCCACCTTGGCCATAGTTGGGTACTTCCAAATAACCAGCTGGTTCTGGGCAAAGCCATGGCCTGAGATGAGCTCCTTGTAGTGGGGAGACCAGAGGATGGAACACACCTGTGGAGAGGGGATAGCATGGGCACGACATACAAGCTACTCAAACCAGAACTGAGTCAGTTCCAGTGTTGGGCACCCTGCCAGGTGCTACAGACTTAAACTTGAATGATCAGTCCCTACAAAAGCCCTTTGAGGGACAATTACAGATGGTCCCCAACTTAACAATTTTTTGACTTTATGATGGGTTTATTGGGATGTAAGTCAGGGAGTATCTGTATTATCCATTTTATAGATGAGGAATCAATCAGAAGGAAGTTCAATAAATTGCTTAAGGTCACGTGCAAGTTAAGTTAGTAAGTGACAAAGCCAGAATTTGAATTTTGGCCATCTGGCTCTAGAGCCCATGTCAAGGGTGAAGTTGCATGTAGGGGGAGTGGAAAGAGAGGAAGCTGAAGTGGTTGCATGGAGGCCCACCAGCAAAAGCCTCAAATGTCATTCTAATGGATTTGAATTATATGCCATAGGTGATGGGGAGCCATTACAGGCTTAAGGAGGACAGTAATAGACCACTCAGACCAGTGTAGAAGACAGATTAGAGGAAATAAATGCTTGAAGCCCAGTGAGGAAGCCATTGTAGTGGGCCTCCACTGGGAAGAACGGTGAGTCTGAGGGAAGGGGACAGATGTGAATGATGTTCTGAAAAGTGACAGACTGTGGTGAGGAAGACGAACGATTCTAAAAGGTTTTTCATATTTCTGAGCAGGTTCTTCCATTCTGAAGCAATTTAAGAAGAGAAGAACACATTTCAGGAAGGCAAGGGGAAGTGACAAGTTTAATTTGGGACCTGTTGAGGTGGTGATGCCTATTGGACATAAAGGTGGAGACAGCTACAGACTGTTGGAAATAGAGCTCATAAGTGAGAGCTGAGTTCGAAGTCTGGGAATTATCAGGGTATAGAGTTGGTGAAGCCACTAAAGTGAACATAGTCGCCCAGGAAGACTACACAGCGTAAGAACATGTCTGGGAGTGAGAGGCTGGAATACGTAAAAGACTACCTGGGAATGGGCATCCACAGCACTCAGACAGGCCCCAGAACAGACATTCCAGATGCGAATGTGTCGATCACTGGTACCCCCTCCTGTTGCCAGGACATTGGATTGCCAGGGACACCAAGCTACAGCCTAGATGGGATAATGGTGGGGTCAGCAGGTGCGAGAACTAGACAAGGAGCTATAGGGGTCACAGATTAACCCAGTCCAATCCCACCATCCCATCTCCCCTTAATAGTACCCATGTTATAGATGAGGGTCTACAGAGACCTTAGCCCAACCCCCCTCACCTTGACAGCCCCTTGATGCTGGGTGAATGTTTGCAGGGGAACCCAGCCACCCTCTCCAGGAGCACTAGGCCACACATTAACCAAGTTATCATTGCCACCACTGGCCAAATGTCGTCCATCTGGAGCCCAACACAGCCCACACACTTCCTGGCTGTGGCCACTCAGTGTGGCCACATGGTGTTCTGCTACCCGAACATCATGGTGGTGGATATGGCCGGAGCGTGAGCCGCTAGAGGAGGGAGAATGGGAATCAGGTTCTGTGGCAGCACCAAATGCAAACAAGCCAGGGCTGCTTCAGTTCAGGGGTGTACAGTGAAGGGCAGAAGGGGCAAAAATCAGACTGATTTTACCAAAGACTGGCAAAAACCACTGACCTGGACAGGATATAGCTGTTCCAACTTAGGGAGCCCACTCGGGCAGAGTGACTGGTCATATTTCGAAGCCGTTTCTGCTGTTGCACATCCCATAGCTAGAGAGAGAAGACCCGTAGGATAAGAGACTGGGACTTGGCATTAACATCCGCCAGCTGGTCAAGTCCCCTGGGTAATGACAGAGTTGCAGTGCAGGGACACAAGTCTCACCTGCACCTCAGCACTGCTGGTGCCCACAGCCAAGTAGTTGCCCTCTTTGATCCAGGCCACAGAGGATACATATTCCCCAGGCTGTTCCATTTGCAATAGCTGGAGGATATCACCAGAACTTGCACTCCACAAGTACACACTATTATCCAGCGCCACAGCCAGTACATTCCCAGAGCTCCAATCCACAAGGTTCAGGTCTGCCAGATGTGGAAAGGGAGGAGCATGAGCTTCCTTGTTTGTCTGGTCCCCAGGCCCTCTTTCTCCATTCACAGGACAAGGATAAGGCTGCACTTACAGTAGTCATTTCGGATTTCAGGGGCATCCAGGATACGGTCTGGCAAGGAGGGAATGTAGCGGCAGGTCTTCCGGCTGGAGCCAGGTGTGGCCTTCTGGCTATAGAGTACTTTCAGTCTGTTCTGGTAACCTGTGGCAACAGAGTGGGTTTAGACGCTGGGAAAATTGACACCTCCCTTACCCTCAGTCTTAGGTAAGAAGAGCAGACAGGTAGCTCCCCTCAGCCCTATAGATGGACTGACATCTCCCTCCAAGAACCAGGACCTTCAGGTCTTACCTTCTGGGGCATTTTGTGGTTTTCCACTGAGCCGAAGGATCTTGGCTTCCTCCACATCAAAACCGTTCAGGTTCAAAGCCCAGGCTTTCTGATGTTCCTGGCATGTAAAAGTGGTGGCAAAGCATGATGTTATCCAATGGGCATAGTCAGAGCCAGTGCCTTGAGACCCTCTCTGACACATACCTTCTTGGTGGGCGTCTGGCTGTCTTCAGGCTGGTTCTCCTTGCTCAGGAGGAAGCTGGCCACCTCCATCTGGGAAGCACTGCGATGGGGGATGTAGCGGTCACCGCCAGGTTTGCTAGGAGTGGTCTGAACCTTAGAACTGGATTTGCCTGGGGCGGAGAGAGAGAAGGCAGTCTGACCAGGCTCCTGGGGAAGGAGGCATCAAGGCTGCGCCCAGCCATTCTCTCTTGCTCCCGTGTCCCGCCACACTCCACCGACCAGGAGTTCGGCCCGGAGTCCTGCCGGCGCTGTGGGATCGGTTTGCGGCCCGCATGGGTGACGGAGCCGGCCCTGCGGCTTCCTTGGCTTTGCGCTGCCAGCGCGCGGGAGGTGCATTGGGGATGGGCGCGTCCAGCTGCAGCAGCGAGTGCAGGTCACTCTCGAACACGAACTGCGCCATGGGAGCGCCTGTGGGGGAGGGGTCCTTCCAGTTGGTGCCCGCCGAGCCCTGGAGGAAGAGAGGCGACGGTGCTCAGGGGACAGCGAGGGGCTCCTCCGTCCCCGACCGGCCACACAATCAGAGGCGCCCTCGGCTGCAGCCCCTCATGCCTGGTACCCGCTAGCTGCGGCCCCACCCCGGCTCAGCCCAGCCGCCTCTCACCGTTTGTTCACGAGCAGGTTCCAAGCCTAGACCGGCTTCAGCATGGCTGGCTTACGCCTCTTAAACTCTCCGCTCGGAGCACTCATTGGCTCCTTCAAAACCCAACCGTCGCAACTGTCGCCCTCGCCTATTGGCCTCTACGGCACAGAGGGCGGGTCTTCCGGGCAAGTTCCGGATCTGACGAGAGTCCATCCGGGGAGCGTGATTTGAAGGTTGGGAGAGGGGCTTAGAGGCGGTGACGGGGTATTGGTGTCTGAATGCGGGTGGGCTTGGGTGAAGTGGAGCCTGCGTTGCCTCGGCGTACCCCGCTCGCTTCCATCCGCTCAGCGTCCCCTCACCTGGCGCGAGTCCAGAGTGTCGGGCTCTGGGTGCTTGCGGTGTCTGAGAGCCTAAAGACGCTCACATTTAAAGCCGCGCGTGGGTCGTATTTAGGATACACGCCTGCAGAACTCGGCGGAGAGACCCAAAGCGCTTGAGCCGTTCAGAGAAAGGAAAGGGGAGCCAGCGGGGCGGCAGGCAGCGGGGCGGGGTGGGGTGAGGGGACGGAGTTGAGCAGCTTAGGAGCAGGAAGAAGTCCGGAGCTAGTTAGGGTGCATCCAGTTATTTGCTTGGCGCTTGGCAGAACCACCCCCCGACACACACACCCACTAGAGAGGAAGTAACATACGTGTGTGTTTGTTTGCTGTTGTTTTACAACCAGGGAAAATGAGGCTGGAAGAGGGGAAGGGAATTCCTTAAGGCCAGGAAAAAGGACCAGAATCTAAACCTGCCTATCTGGAAGATAAGGTTAGATTGCCCTATGGGAGACACTTTGGCTTACTCCCAGAGCCTTTAGAGGTGTCCGGAATCTTAGAGACCCACTCTAACCTGTGCGTTGTCCACCCTTCTCCATCCCTGCTCAGGGGAGGGATTTGACCGAGGTCATACAAAGAAGTTGGTGGGAATCCAAGGCTGACTCCAGTTTAATCCAGTGCTCTAATAATGACAGAAATGAACTGTGTGATTATGCTCAGAGGTGAAGCAGCAATAATAAAAGTAATGGGTACCATTTATTGGCCATCTGCTAACTACTGTGTTAAAAGTTTACATACATTATTGAGTTCAATCCTTAATCCCATAAGGCAGATATTGTATCTTTGTTTTATAGAAAAAGAAACTGGGTCAGAATGGGGTTAGGAACTTGCCCAAAGGCACACAGCCAATAATAAGAGTGCAGCCAGGATTCAAACTGTCTAACTCCTGCAATCCTAACAATATGCTATACAGTCCCAGAAAGAGGCTGGAAAAATCAGGTTCTCAATCATTAGTCTGAACACCAACCCTGATGATGACAGAGAAAAATCTGGGGCTCTTTGCCCAAACTGAATATTGTTATTATCTTTGAATTTGAGGCATTCATATTCTCTATTTCTAATTACCTTGAAAAACAAAAGAGTTGGATGTCCTGGCATTAGAAGTGGGGAGTTGGCCAGGCACGGTGGCTCACATCTGTAATCCTAGCGCTCTGAGAGGCTGAGGCAGAAGGATTGCTTGAACTCAGGAGTTTGAGACCAGCCTTAGCAAGAGTGAGACCCCATCTCTATAAAAAATAGAAAAATTAGCCAGGCAAGTTGGCACATGCCTGTAGTCCCAGCTACTCAGTAGGCTAAGGCAGGAGGATTACTTGAGCCCAGGAGTTTGAGGCTGCAGTGAGCTAAGATGACACCACTGCACTCTATCCAGGTTGACAGAGTGAGACCCTGTCTCAAAAAAAAAAAAAAAAAAAAAAGGGAGTTCTTGAACCACAGAAAATAAAAGAGGTAGTCTAGTATCAGGCTGGTCAGGGCCTTAAATATTAAGCTATGGACTTCGGACTTTATCTGCTAGGCATCGTGGAACCAGTGAGGGTTTCTGTCTAGGGAAGGACCAAACAAAACATATCTGAGGGGAGAATACGGCCAGCAATGTGTGACTTCTGGACTAAGGGTAATTGTAGAGGAGAAGGATAAGGGTACAACCCCAGGGAATTTGTACATTTAAAAATAAAAGAATGAAGGAAAGCAGTGGAGATTATACAGACATGGACCTTGAAGTGGGAGGTCCACTAAAGTGGTCAAGTAGTAGAGTAATGACAGAAAAGGTGAGATTTGGCCATTGGGAAACAGATCACCAGTGACCTTGGTGAGCAGGATCAGGAAAGTGGGTGCTTGAGATCCACTTGGAAGGGCTGCAGAAAGGATGGGATAAGGAGAGTGTGCAGCCAGCAAGCATAGCCTGCTTGTGTAGCTCATCCTCTGACCTCCTCTGTATTAGCTTGCTGCGGCTGCTGTAACAAGCTACCACAAACTGAGTGGCTTAATTGACAAATATTATTGTCTCACAGATTTGGAGGCTAGAAGTCCCAGATAAAGGTGTTAGTAGAGCTGGTTCCTTCTGAAGACTGTAAGGAAGAATCTGTTCCATACTTCTCCCCTAGCTTCTAGTGGGTTGCTTGCAATCTTTGGCATTCCTTGGCATGTAGAAGTATCACCATGATTTCTGCCTTCAGCTTCAGTTGGCTTTCTCCCTCTGTCTATCTGTGTCCAAATTTCCCTTTTTATAAGAATACCAGTCATACTGGATTAGGGGCCATGACCTCATCTTAACTAATTATATCTGCAATGACCCTATTTCTCAATAAAGTCACATTTGAGATACTGGTAGTTAAGACTTTAACATCTGAATGTGTGTGTATGTGGAATGCAATTCAACCCATGATATCCTCCGAATGGTGGAACCCAAACAAAAACCAGAGCCCAAGAGAATTCATTGATGCAGACCATATGAATCAGCCTTGCAGAGCACAGGGTAAGGTGGATAAAGATGAAGAGTAGGTCTGGATGGGGCAAATGGATGATCCAGTATACCCACTCTCCATAATTCCTTCCCCATCCATATGAAAGCCTCTGATTCAACTCCTAAGGACCCAAGTCTAGGCTGGGAGGAACGTGAGCTTGAGCTATTTATTCCCCTGGCGCCCTCCCTGCCACATCCCTCTACCAAAGGCCACAACTCCTGCCAGGCAACCCTCTCTCTTATCTACTCTCGGAGATCTGGGAACCACTTCCTCCCCTGACCCTTTGATGCCCAGGGGTGATGCCAGCTCCTTGTTAGCCCCATGGTACTGCACTGTTCCTTCATGGTTTTCCCAAATCTTGCCCTCCTCTTTGTAAATACTGTATGCCCTTTATTAAACTCGCATCAAATTACTCAATCTGAGCATGTCATTTATTTCTGCGAGATCCTGACTGATACAGTGTGTATATTTGGAGCCAGCAAAAAACCCAAAAAACATCAACAACTAAAAAACCATTTGTTTTGAGAATATGAATGGGTTAGGGAAAACCATAACCGGAATTGTCTATGTACATTTACTGCTGCATATGAATGGCCAGCAAATGAAGCCCGACCTGCACCCACAGCTGCTCCCCATCGCTCTAATCACTGCTCCAAACCACCCCCCATCATATCAGCAGGGGCATCAGACCCTCATAGGAACGCGAACCCCACTACAAACTGCGCACGCAAGGGATCCAAGTTGCGCACTCCGGGTGAGAATCCAACGGCTGAGATCTGAGGTGGAGTGAGGCGGTGACGCCCCCCCTCATCCCTCCTACCCTTCCCCACCCGCTGTCTGTGGAAAAACTGTCTTCCAGGAAACTGGTCCCTGGTGTCAAAAAGGTTGGGGATCGCCGGCTAAGAGGATGAGGGAAGTTTGCATGGGGCTAAGGTAACATTGCCCAGAAAGATTTCATTCATTTAGTAATCGTTTATTGAAGGCCTACTATCATGCACCAAGCACTACTCTAGGTGCTGGGGGGAAAGGACAAGTAAATCAGGGCCCTTGCCCTCAAGGAGCTCACAATCTAGTAGCGGGAGACAGACATGTAAATAGTTACTTGCATAAAGCAGCATAGGTGCTTTAGTAGAAGTCTGGGCTGCAGATAAGAACTTTGGAATGGTCAACATATAGTAAAGGCACTGAGAATAGATGGGATTAGAGACTGTGTTAAGAATGGAATCTTGCAGGTCTGCAATAATTAAGGAGTAGAAGAAACCAGACTAGGAGATTAAGAAAACCAATGCTGTGTGTGGAAACTTAACTTAAAAAAAGAAAAAAAAGAAGGAATAATTACAACAGGAGTTTCAGATATATTAAGCATTTACTATGTCCTAGGCACTGTGATTTACTTAGATTATCTCACTTAATCCTCTTCCTGACCCTGTGCGGGTACTGTTATTATCCCTGTTTTACAGTTGAGAAAACTAAGGCTCAGACACTAAGTTGTTTGCCAAGGCTGCACAGCTGACAAGTGTGAAAGACAGGAATTGAACTTAGCTCTGATTCCAGAGTTTTTCCTCTTAACTGCTCGTGTACTCAGAGGAGCAGGAGCAGAGCCAGGAGAGAAAGTAACATTACAGAAGTCAAGGTAGCAGAGAATTTATTTCTTTTTTCTTTTTTTTAAATTTAAAAACCATATGCGTGTTGTACAGGCCCGAGAGCCTCTTCCGTCCTTGTCAAGGGGAGTGCTAACCTTCTCTCCTTTCATACAACACTAGCAGAGAATTTAAAGGAGAAGTGAGTAGTCAACCATGATGAATGCCACAGAGAGATCAAATAAATTGGCGATTAACAAGATCGTATTGGAATTTGCAATTAGAAGATTTGAGGTGAACTTTGCCTGGGCAGTTTCAATAGCAAAGTAGTGGGGGGGAGGAGTAATTGGAACAGTCTGAGGAGTAAACAGGAAGTGGGGAAGCAGAGACTTGTTTGCAAGGAGTTTGGCATTAAAGAGGAGAGAGAAAGAAGGTAAAAGTCGGAGCAGCTTAGTCGAATGAGCCTGCTTCTGCAGAAGACTCTTGAGCTTATGTCAGCAGCAGTATAGGAAGATCAGTGCTACGAAGCCCAACGGTGAGGGTAGGCAGAGGGGCATGGAGGTGGGGTCTGAGGTGTTTGTGTTGGGGGGAGGGAGGGTAGAGAGGAGGTTCACAGCAAGATCTAGAGGGTTAAGATCTGTCCAGGGTACTGGGGCGAGGAGCCTGCGCTCAGGGCTGCTGCCAACAACTTAGTGGTAGGTAGGAATGGTTGGCGATGTGGGTAGTACAGCAGGACCCTGACTCAGCCATGGGTGGGCACACAGATAGGGGCGTCGTCCCCAGGCAAGAAGGCTGCAATCCTCGGTAGTCCATCTGGGCCTGGGAGGAATACAGGGGTAAGGGGTTCCTCTCTGAAGACTTAGGTAGGATTTCAAGGAGGCTGGGTTCCACTTCTTCATAGGTATCTGAGACTGTGGCCTTAGGCTGGGAGAGATGCGGGGAGAGGAGCTGGATTAGGGCAGATCCTGTGGGAGGAGGGGCTGGATTGTGCAGGAAGGGGCATTGAGCTGGGGGCAGTACCAGGGGATGGCACACGTGTAGATAAGGACCTTGAACCAGCTGTGTTGTGGGGGCAAGGACCCAGCACCAGGCAGTGTTGGCGATGGGGGCAGGGGAGGGAGCACACTCACCGGACTCAGGGCCGCAGTATCCCTAAGGTACTGGCCTAGGACCCGGTGTAGGTCTGGAAGTGAAGGCCACAGGGCATGCCTCAGTGTCCTGGGGAAGAAGGAAGAGGAGACTGAATCATGGGAGTGGCTGGGAGGGATGAGGAGAGTACTGCGGTGGGGAAGAGGAGGAGGCAGTGAGGGCGGGGAGAGAGGCTTGGAGAGATAAGAGTGTAGTCAAGGCAATAAAGTAAGGTAGAGGAGTGTAGGTGAGAGAAAACCTCAGGTGGGGGAGGGAAGGCAGTGCCAGCAGCTACAACAAAGGGTGGTGGGGTTTCCTCAAACATTTCTGCTTCAGGGCCTTTGCACTTTCTGTTCTCTCTGCCTGGAACACTCCATTCATTCCCTCACTTCAATTTGATCTCTGCTCAGATGTCATCCTGACGAGAGGCCTTCCCTGACCACCCTACCTGAAACACACTGGTCCCCTCCATATCCACCAGGGATATGTTCCAAGACCCCTAGTGGATGCCTGAATCAGCGGGCATGTATTGTGTTTATTCCTATACTACATACCTATGATAAAGTATAAATCAGGCATATTAATAATAAGAGATTAACAATAACTAATACTAAAATAGACCAATTATAGCAATATGCCAGCACCACTGCTCTTGCACTTGGGAGCCATTATTAAGTAAAATAAGGGTTACTAGAACACAAGCACTGCAATACCAGGACAGTGGATCTGATAACAGAGATGGCTACTAAGTGACTACCGGGTGGGGAGCATATTCAGCATGGATTCTCTGGACAAAGGGATGATTCACGTTCCGGGCAGGATGGGGCGGGACAGCAAGAGATTTCATCACACTACTCAGAACAGTGCACAACTTAAAGCTTATGAATTATTTATTTCTGGAAATTTCCATTTAATATTTTCAGACCGTGGTTGACCAAGAGTAACTGAAACTGCAAAAAGTAAAACCACGGATAAGGGGGGACTACTGCAGTACCACCTCTCTTCCCCATCACTCTATCTCCTGCTCTGCTTTGTTTTTCTTTATTGCACTTGACTTATACATTTATTATGTTATATATATTTGTTTTTGTCTGTCTCACCCCACTAAACATAAGCTCCACAAGAGCAGAAAGTATAACTATTTGTTGACTCCCGTATCTCCAGGGTGTAGAATAGTGTCTGGCCCATAGTAGGTGCTCAAGAAATTAGTTGAATGAATGAATGAATGAGGAGAACCAGCAGAGCTTATTACTAAGTTCCTGGAGAGGGTAGGCCATCTGGGAAGAGTATGGATTAAGGCATGTTGTGGGAACCTCCAATTCTTTATCCTCATATTTTCACATGGAGGGACTTTAGGTAAACAACATTTCAAGCCTCTTCTGTGACCTCACTAATATCTATCCAGGGGACTTACCTGGTAAGTTGGGGAAAAGGAACTGAGTATGCCTGGCTCAGCACCACCTCCCTCTTCTTGCCCAACTTTTTTGCTGAAAGCTGGCTACCTGCACATAGGCTGCATTCCAGTCTGGTTGTACATATGGGCAGGTTAATTTTATTTATTTATTTTTTAGACATAGGGTCTCACTGTGTCACCCAGGCTGGAGTGCAGTGGTCTGATTATAGCTCACTGCAACCTCAAACTTCTGGGCTGAAGTGATCCTCCTGCCTCAGCCTCCCGAGTAGCTGGAAATACAGGCATGTGCCAGCAGGCCTGGCTAATTTTTAAATTTTTTTGTAGAGACAGGGGTCTCACTATGTTGCCTGGGCTGGTCTCAAATTCCTGGGCTCAAGCCTCCCAAAGTGCTGGGATTACAGGCATAAGTCACTGTGCCCAGCCCATAGGGGCAGATTAAAAGTTCAAAGAGAGACATGTTCAAAGAGAGATGGGTGCCCATGAGAGTGGCACCTGACCCAGCGTAGTACCATCAAAAGCTGCTGCCTGGAGGAGCTGACTTCTGATCTAAGTCTTGAATCAGCAGATGTTACTAACTGAAGGACTGAAGTGGGATGGATTCTATCCTTCATGTTATAGCCTCCAGTGACATTTCTCCTCGGCCTTAGTATTCCCATGTAAACGAGTCACTTATCAATAACATTTATTTAAGGGCCTGCTATTTGGCAGGCACTGTGCTAAGGACCTAACGATGACCAAGTAAGGTATAATAGGGAAGATATATAAAGAAATGAATGCAGTAAAATGCTGCCGGTACTGTATTGGAACACAAAAGAGTAGCCAAGAGGGAAGGTCAGGAAAGGTTTCTTAAGAGTTGGTGAAGAAAGTTATTTAAAGATGAATGGGTTCAGTCACACACGGAGGCTATTTCAGGCAGAGGGGACATTATGTGCAAAGGCACTGAAGTAAAACCACTCGGCTTGTGGAGGAAATCAGGGACAGTTTGGCAGGATGGAAGTGCTGGCAGGGGCCAGATTTTGCAGAGCCTTGCCTGTCATCCTAGGGAGTCTGGGCGCTATCCTGGGAGTTATTAAAGGGATTTAAGGAGGAGAATGATAGATTCGTGTGTGCGTTTTAGGACGATTAATCTGGTGGCCGTGAGGCGAGTTTGGAGAGAGAAGAGGCTCTGTTTCAGTGAGTCCGGCAGTGTCTGTAGGGCTAGAGAAAGGGGGCCATTGTTTGAGCTAGGTTTAGGAGGTGGAGTGACCAGACCTGATGGCCGATTGGATGCGGGCGGGGTGGGCAGGGAGGCACCTGACTGTTCTGGCTTGGGTGAAGGGGATGGTAGCCTTAGAACTGAGGTGAGCAGCAGGAGGTGAGGCTGTTAGAGGTGTCCAATATAGTAGGCATGTTAGAGTGTAAAAGGACAGTGCGACTCCCAGAGGACACGCGCAGGAAGCAGCTAAAGCCATAGGTGTGGATGTGCGGTGATCACAGAGCGACCCCAGAATGCTTGTTTAGAGGCTGCCAGCCCCCGGGTCCAAGGCAGGTCTCCCGCAAGGTGGGGGCGGTACCTGTAGTGCGCAGGGAACTGCCACCTCAACAGCAGCAGGCCCAGAAGGGCGCTGAGGCCCAGCACCAGGAGCAGAGCGGTCACCAAGGAGATCCAGGCTAGGGGACAAAAACCGCCAGATCTCAGCGGAACCTGGCTGGAGCCCCGCCCCCAGGCCCGCCAGATCCGCTCTAGCTCCGCCCCTCGCCGCTCCAGGGCACCCTAGAAATCAGCGCAGCCGCAGACCGGTGCGGCCAGAGCCCCGCCCCGCGCCCGGCGCCCCGCCCCCTACGCAGGCGCAATGCGGCTTTGGCCTGGTCCGGCCTGGCCTCACCGGTCTCGGAGGTGGTGTCCACCTTCGCTGGGTCGGACCAGGCGCTCCAGGGGCCGTGGTAGGTGGGGCCGTTGAGCCTGGCGCGCAGCTGTAAACGGTAGCGAGATCGGGGGCGCAGCTCCAGGGTCCCTCTGCGGGCCCCGAGAGGCGGCTCCAGCACCTATGCAGAGAAGCGTGCGGTGGCCCGGCGTCTGGGCCTCGAGAACCCGGCCTGTGTGTGACCAAAATCCTACCGCTTTGAATTCCTGGGCGGTCGAGGATCCCCACAAAGAGCCTTAGCGGCAGAAAACACATTTCTCGACAGAAACATGCAGGATAGACCACCCTGACCGAGAGCATCTCCCTAACCGGGCCATGCCCTGCCACGATACACACCCTGGCACGCAGACCGCACCTGCTCTGAGAACTCCGCATCCTACACACATCCCCGTGGTACACGTACACCCTGCCGGATGCTCTCACCACAACTCCAGGTCAACCCGAGACACTAGGATACACAGCCACACAGACCATGCCACAAATGATACCCGTGCCGCAGAGGATGCCAGATTGCGCTAGGTGCTGGGGTACGAGCATCGTGTATGTGTACAAGCAGGAAGACTAGCGAACATTGTGAACTGTTTGTGATAAGCCAAACATTGGGCTAGACACTTGCGAAAAAGAAAGTACGGTCTCCCACGTGTCTAATGAGGGAGACATCCAAACAGGAAAGTAATCACAATTAATTAGTGCAAGGCACCATGGGAACGCAAAGAAGCATTTAGTGCCGCTCAGCTGCTTGGATGGGTGTTGCAGAGTAGTTTAGTGTGCCTAAAGCATGGAAGGCTGGTTGGTCACAGATGCGGCTAAGACAGTCCTAGTAGGAATTTGACGACTTTTGGCACATTGTACTCAGCTTACTTGCTAATAAATAAGGGGAAGGGATGAGAGGAAAGGGAGAAGAGTCAAAGGTGCTTCAAGGTTTGGGTACTGGGTGAGTGGTGGTGCCATTGTCAGATGAGAGACAGAGGAGAAGCAAGTTCCGGGAAGACGTACTTTAATGGCTCTGTTTTATAAAGGTCAACAACAGTCAAAATGAATCAAAGGTAATGTCAGGGTAGTGGTTACCTTTGGTGGTGTGGAGGCTGAAGAGCACATAAGGAGCTTCTGGGGTGCTGGAAATAATTTATATCTTGATCCTGATAATGGTCACATGGGTGTATATGTACACATGTATAAACTAATTGTATATTTAAGATTTGTATGCTTTATTGTATGTAAGTTATATCCATGGAAAAGTAAAGCTTGGGGAGGAAGATGAGTTCAGTTGTGGATACATTAAGTCTGAAATATCTAAGGGGAAGAGGTTTGGTAGGACTGTCTAGTAAGAAGTTGGATATGTGTGTGGTAAATGAGAATAAAAATAGACAAACTAATATTTAATGCATATTAAGCACCTTCTATATGTCAGGCAATATGCTAGGTATTTATATACAGTATTTAATTTTTACTATAACTCCGTAAGGTAGATAGCATTGTCCTTATTTCAGCAATGAGGAAACTCAGACTTCAAAAGTTCAGGTAATATGCCTGTGGTTTGCACGTTCCTTTCCATATTGGGGCCGGAATGATAAAATTAGGATCATTAATGTGTAGGCATTTAAGCCATGGAGTTGAAGCACTCACCTAGGGAGAACATGTTTATTTATCAAGAGGAGAAAAGAGCCTGGGATGCACAATATTTTATGAAATTGTGGAAAGGAAGGAGCCAGGAGAGGAGAGTGAGAAAGTTTAGTCAGAGAGGTAGGAAGACAATCAGGGGAGACAAATCCCAGAGGCAAAGTAAAGAGAAAATTTGAACTGAAAGTAGCCAGCGGTGTCAGATGCCCAAGAGTGATTAAGATACCAGTTAGACCAGATAAACATCGATACACTAGCCCAGACACGGATCCACAAACACTTTCACTCCTGATAACAGACGTGACAAGCCTCAGGAATACCCCGTGCAGGGAGGCCTGTGGGCCTTCACTGCGTGACTGTACCTTCCAGTCCTGATGGCCTTCTCCCATGTATCGGAGCTGATAGCAGATCTCTTGGGCTGCCCAGGATGATGGGTGCTGCCACTCCAATTCCAGCTGCCCACTGGAGACCTCCCTCCAGTGTAAGCTTGGGGTGGGAATGAGCACTGTAGGGATGTCAGCAGGGACTAGTTTAAGCCCTTTTGTACATGAGGCATCATGCCACCAGGGCCGTGGGTCAGAAGTGTCGGAGTTGGGGATCCTGGGCAGAGGGTCAGATTCAGTGGGGGGGTGGGAACTGTGTGGGAAGAAAGTCCTTACCAGTGCGGTGAATCCAGAAAGGGGAGCCCAGGTAGCTGTGAACAGCACCCTGGGCTGTGGTCATCTCCACAAGAATGTGAATGACACTGTCATTTCGTGACTGGAAGTGGCAACCGGAGAACTGGGGGGTTTGTGATCCTGAATTTGTTTTCTCCTCCTCTTCACACTTCTCCCAGATGGGGTACCTAAGAACCAGCCCCGCAGAGTCATTGAATCAGGCCTGCCCCAGAGACCAATCCTGATACTCCCCATCCCATAGGAAGTATAGCCTTCATGGATTATAGTCTAATGCCTCCCTGGATGGGCCTCCAGGGCTTTCCCTCTGTCTTCATATCATCACGTTTTATTTTCTGAAGTCTGCTTTGTTGTCTAGACTCTTCTCTTAGAGAAAAGAGCTAGCGTGATAAATGAAAATAGCATGGGCTATAGAGTTCAGGTCTTGGCTTACTGGTATATAACTTTGGGCAAATTACTTATTTTATCTCTGTCTCTGTTTCCTTTCATTTGTAAAAGGGATTGATGATACTTACCTCACAGGATTGTTTCAAAGATTAAAGAGGCTCATCTTTCTGGAGGAAAACATCCTATATTTTTAATTTGTTCTGATATGGCAGCCCTCTTACCCCTATGTGCTATTTTGCTATTAGATCATTACAACAGTCTCCTAACTGGCTTTTCTGCCTCCATTTTTGCTACTGCTTTCCATGCGGCTACCAGAATTTGCTTCCAAAAACGTTGATATGATAATGTCTAGAATATATCACAAATCTGTTTATTTTGATCTTCACCACAGCCACATGAGATGAAACTACCATTATCTCATGTCTGGATTACAGCAAATTTCTAACTGATCCTGCTTCTACTCTCATTTATAATTTCACAGAGAAACATATCTTTTAAAAATGTAAATCATATCGTGTCACTTTTCTGTTTAAAATCCTTCAGTGGTTCCTTGTCCCACTTGGAATAAAATCCAGACTCCACTCCAGGGCCTCCAAGACTGTATATGATTTGGTTCCTCCTTACCTTACCATTCTTGTCTCCTATGATTCTTGTGCCAGTTTGTCATCCTTCATCCACATGGGCCTTCTTTCTGTGCCACAAATACGTCAAATGCACTGTCTTTGCTCTTTGCCTTTTCCCTGGGTTGCTCGGACTGTAGATCTTCATGTGACTCACTCCTTCTCGCCACTTAGATCTCAGCTTACTTGTTACCTCCCTGGTGAGGCTTTTCCTGACCACTCAGTCTAAATTAGCATTCCCCCTCCTTAACCTCTATCATACAACCTCGTTCCTTTATTTCTTTAGTTGTTTGTCTGCTTGTCTTTTTTCCTTCCCCAACACTGAAATGTAAGCCCCAACAATGCTGGAACCTCTTCCATTTTATTTGTCAGTCTATCCCCAGTGCTTGGCACATAGTCACTCTCAATAATTGTTTATTGGACAAGTGAATCATGTCTCCCTCCTGATTATAACATCTAACCGGCCTGCCATTGCTAAAATTATTTATCACTTATGTTTGCCCATTTATGTGCCAGGCACTGTGCTAGGCCCTGTGAGTACACAGAGGAATAGAATCAACTTCAAGGAGCTCTTATTTCAGTGGGAGAGACAGAGAACAGAGATATTTTTCTGTGATGTGCATATGCTGGCTTGGGAGCATCAGAGAGAAGCATCTAACCCAGCCTGGGAGGGTCAGGGAATGCTTGCTGGATAAGGCAGTGTTTAGACCGACTGTCGGACTAAAAATAGGGCAGGCAAAGGGGACAGACAGGCATCCCAGGCACATGCTTACGCACAGATAAGAGTGTGGTGCTTTGGGGGAAATTCTAAGTGGTTCAGGTGGTTTTAGCAGAGGGGCCTGGTGGTAAGTGGTAAAAGTGAGACTGCAGACCACATCGCAGATGTCCTGCGGCCTCTGTGTGGAGCTTGAACTTAATCTTGTGGCAATTATCAAGACTTTTAAGGATTTTTAAGCAGGGAAGTATCATAATTAGCTTTGTTCTTTAGGATGCTCACTCTAACTACAGTTTTTAGAAAGGATTTGTGAGGGCAGACCAGAAGCAGAGAAATCCGTTAAGACACTGTTGTGGTTTTTCACATGCAAAGTGATGATGGCGTGACAATACGGTAGTGGCAGTGGGATAGAAGGAAAGGGATGAGTGAAGACATATTGAAGATATGAAGAGGTAGAAATGACAAGCTGATTTCTGATTGGACCTGGAAGGTGTAGGAATGGGAGAAGTCCAGGATGATTTCTATTTTTCAGGCCTGGAAAACTGAGTTGATGGTAGGGTGGAGGACAATAGAGGAACAGCAGGTTTTGGTAGAGGAAATAACTTCCGTTTTGCCACCCTTTAATCCATTCACAGCACCTCTGTACAATGGGTATCTGTGCAGTTATTAAAAAGAATGAGTTACATCTTTTTGTAATGATCTCTAAGACACATTTTTAAGTAAAAAGGTGAGTTAACAAACCATATGTTAATATTTAATGTGATCCAATTTATACTAAAAACTTAAATACTGTATATAGTCATATGTAAATGCAGAGAAAAAACTGGAAGGATACGTTAAAACTGTTAATAGTGATTTTTCATTATTCTTTAAAGCAATGGTTTTTTACTGAGCACCTACTATGTTCCAGGCACTTTGGTAGGTAAGGATATATTGGTGAGTAAAAACAGACATTGACTTTGCCTTCATGGATCATATACAGTCAAGGTCAGCCTTTCTCAACTGGAGTTCTGAGAGAGACTTTTATTATCAAACACATAATCACACAAAGTGTAAATGTAAAACTGTAATTACAAGTACTTAGGAAGGAGAGATATATGGTAGAACAAGAATGTATAATAGTACCATCAGATCTAGTAGGGAAGGTCAGGGAAGGGTTCCCCCAGTAAGTGAGACTTGCGATCTGAAGGATTAGTAGAAGTTAAGTAAAGACAGGAGGCTATGTAAATGGCACGCGTAAAGACCTAGAGGCAAGAGAGAATATGCCAGATATGAGGGAACCCAAGAAGGCCAGTGCAGGAACATATGGGGCACAGACAACATAGGATAAGATGAAGCTGAAGGCATGAGTAGTGGCCAAGTCTCTTAGAACTTTTAAATCCTTGATAGAGTTCTTTTCTTTATCCTAAGGTCAGTGGGAAGCTGTTGAAGATTTTTAAATGGGGTGTATTATGTTCATTTTTGCACTTTTAAAGATTCCTCCAGCTCTTAAGTGGGGAATGATTTGAAGGATTCAAGGTGATCATTGACTAGGTCTTTTCGGTAGTTCAGGTAGAAATGATGATGGGTTGTACTAGGGTAATGGCAGTGATAGACAAGAGTGGATGGATTCTAGAGATATTTCACAGGTAAAATCAACAAAACTTGGTTATGGATTGGATATGGAGAGGGTGAAGGACTATGGCGGTGTTTGGTGGCAGTCCTTCAAGGCCAGCCTAAATTTTGTATGGATTTAATAGATAATGGGAAATTGCAGTACACATTTGAGTACAGGAAGACCATGCAAAGTTAGAGTTTTACAAAGATCGTGCAAAGTTTGAGCTTAACAAAGGTCACTCTCTTCAGCAGCATGGGGGATAAATGAGAGGTGAATGAGACTGTAGGCTGTTGCAGTGGTCCAGGTAACATGATTAAGGCTGAACTAAACCAAGCCATTCCCAGCAGGAAAAGAGAGAGGTTGAGGAGGTAAAATACCCTTTAGAGGATGAGAGAATAGATAAGAGAGCATGGAGGCTGTTTGATTTGGGATGAGGGAGGAGAGTGAGGAGGACCAAGAACAGTCTATTTCTTCTTTCTGTAAGATCGTGTCTCTCTCAATCAGACAATTGTGACATCAGACTCAATCAGCAGTTCAACCCTCACCTGTCTCTGGGGCAGCACCGTTCCCTGCTGTGGTAGAAGAAGCCTTGGGAGCTAGCATTGTCCTGTTGCTGCCACTGACAGGTGACATTCTTTAGGTCCAAGGTAAAGCACTGCAGTCCAATTGCCACTGAGGTCAAGAAGTAAGCCCCATTAGGTCCCATATCCCAGTACTCTATAGGGTATTCAGATCATTTTCACACACAGAACTTAGAATATTTGCTCCTGCTCTCTCTTCTCTCCCCGAACATAGTTCATCCTGTCCAATGGCAAGTTTGAGGTTGTTGGGGAACCATGGTCCCAAGAACCCTCATATCAATCCCAAGTCTCCCTGGAGATCTTTTTTTTGTTTGTTTTAAATCTCCTCCCTATTCTTTTGTTGACTCACCTGCATCTGCAGGCAGGTCCACGGTCACAGGGAAGGACCAGGATCCCCAGGAGCCACCAAGGGAGACCCCATCAGGTTGGCTGCGCAGCTGGAGCCAGTAGGAGTGGCCAGGCTGGAGCCCTGAGATGAGGCAGCTTCCCCGCATCACTGTCAGAGATGGAGCCTTGGGAGACAAATCCCAGCCTCAGGATCTAGGCCTGCCTGCCAGCCAAGACAGCCTCCAGTCTGTACATTTGAAGGCCCACAGCATCCCTGTGGAGAGGAGCTCAGCTCCTTACTGGATAAATACGCACCTAGACTAGGGGCCAGGTCCAGTAGGTTTCAGGTGCCATTCAGGGGGTTTTGGGGAAATCTCCAGTAATTTGGAGGCATGAAAGCCCTCTATTTTGCCAGTGTGAATGACCCAAAGTGGGAAACTTCTAACTAGACATGGCTCCTGAGGGCTAATCAGAGCCTATAACTGGCCGGGTATGGTGGCTCATGCCTGTAATCCTAGCACTCTGGGAGGCTGAGGCAGGAGTATCACTTGAGGTCAAGAGTTTGGGACCAGCCTGAGCAAGAGCGAGACCCCATCTCCACTAAAAGTAGAAAAATTAGCCTGGCATGGTGGTAAGCACCTGTAGTCCCAGCTACTCCAGAGGCTGAGGCAGGAGGATCACTTGAGCCCAGGAGTTTGAGGTTGCTGTGAGCTAGGCTGACGCCACGGCACTCTAGCCCAGGTGACAGAGAGAGAGAGACTCTGTCTCCAAAAAAAAAAAAAGCCTATAACTCCCCAAAGACCAACCCAACAGCCTGGAACCCCCAAAGCTTTTTTTTTTTTTCTTTTCTTTTCTGCAGAGAAAGGGGCTGAGGGATTTGCAGGAAGGCGGACCCTGCCCAGAGGTGCCCCGCCCCCACTGAGCCCACTGGAATCCCCAAAGTATGGCCTGACCTTTCCTGGGGCAAAATTGGGGGTAGGGGATAGGAGGTGGAGAAGAAGAGGGCTGGAATACTTCTCTAGTTGGGGAGGTCTGCCTGGGTCCGTCCTGTCGGGGCATCGTGGGCTGAGCACATGAAGGCTGGTCCAGAGCCGGGGCTGAGTTTGGCCTCCACAGAGTGGGGCAGCAGGTTTCTGTGGCGATCAGCTGCATGACTGTGGGGCCAGTGGAGTTCTCGGAATCCTTGGGGCCATAGCGGAGTTCGTGCCTCAGGAAATCACTGATTTCAGGAGCTGGGGACTCCCAGCTGACCTGAAGTTCTCCTGGCTGGCTCCCACCCTTGGCCTCGATGATCCTAGGGGGACCTGGCAGGCCTGAGGGCAAGACAGGGCACACAACTCTCTGAGCGCCACAGTCTATGGCTCAACCCATGAACGGTAGGGAGGGGTGCTGGCTGCTGAATTGGGGGCAGCCTCAGGGTTCAAAAATATCACAGACCATCATTCTCCTGGAGGGCAGGCTAGGAAGGCTTCTTATTCTGTTCTTCCCTCATGAGAACAGTGACTCGATGCAGTATAATGGTTTGTTAGACTCAGGGCTCCTTGAAAGCAGGGATCTCTTTTTATCTCTGTATCCTCATCACCTAGCACAGTGTCTGGCACACAGTAGGTATTCTGTAACTGTTGAATGGGTGAGTAAATGAATATGTGGATGATAGGAGGTCCAGGGTGTCCCTGGTGTGAAATGATGTGTGTGATAAGTCTAGCTCTGGGTGCCTAGGCTGGGAGGAATGACAAGGGAGTCTCGAGGTACCTCCAGGGTCTGGTAATGGGGAGCATCCCTGCTGTCCTGAAAGAGTACAGACAAGTCTGATTTTAGGAGCCAGACTGGGGGCAGCAAATTGCGGGGGCAGGGTGATAGGAAGATGATGGCCCTTACCCACGCTATCCACAAAGAGCACTCGCTTGGTCGTAGTCTGGTTCAGGAATACATTCTTCACCCAGAGGTACAGCGGAAAGAAGAGGCGTACTTCATCCTGGGCGGGAAACTGGCACACATATCGGGTTCCAAAGGGCACTCTCTGGGAACTCAGGGGGCAGGCACGAGGCGTCTCCCTGTTGACATAGGAGAGGTCCTACCTACACGGCCACCATGCTCAGATCTGAGGACCCAGACCTGGACCCATGCCCAACTTCTGTTTCCATTACTGCTGTTTCTCTTCTCACTGCTTGGGATAGGTGAGATTAGGGGTTACATAGGGGGTTGAGCTGGGGCCCACGTACATCCAAATCACATCTGTTCATAAAGTGGCTACCTAGGGCATGCACTTGGAGTAGTCCTTGGATAGGACCAAAGACAGGGAAGCCATTGGAGTGGGACTCAGTTGAACTAAGTGCGGGGGCAGACACATGGGGAGTGGGGCACAGCCCAGCACCTACCCTGGGTAGGCATACAGCAGCTGGTATGTCCCACTGGGCGCTGCCTCTTCCTCATCCCAGAAGCAAGTGAGGTCCTCAAATGTTCGGGAAAAACAGGTCAGGGGCTCTGAGTCCAAGGCCAGCAAGGAGACATCTGAGGAACAGCTGGTGGGTTGGGCTCTGGGTCCTCCCAGGCACGTTTATGGGCAGGATTAAGGGACCAGTGGGAGCCTCGTCTTCCTCTGCATCCCCTCCCAGGGCTCTGCATCCCCTCCCAGGGCTCCCTCTTCCTGGGCACAGGTGATCTCCACCCTCTGCACACCTCACCTTGGCCGGTGACTTGTGCCTGGTTTTGGGGGACCAGGAGGAGGCAGGAGGTGACCATGAAGAGGGCCCAGGAGGGCATCTTCTCCGGCACTATGTGCCTGCCTCAGCCCATCCTCCCTTCAGGAAGCCAGGCCCCAATCCCCTCCCGGGCCAGCCCCTCAGGTTCCTGTCAGATACAACCCCACGTCCTGTCCCTGTCCCTGCCCCTCTGGGGCCCATCCAGACCACACTGGGGCCAGGGGCCAGGGGAGGGGAAGTGGGAAGGAGGGGAGGAGGAATTAGAAAGAGCGGACATAGGTCTTTTGCTGGCGGGGGGTTGGGGGAGATGGGGGTTGTATATTTGACTGTGCACCAAAAGGAGAATAAGCCTCGTGTGTCTGTGTCAACTATTATAGAAGGACATAATGGCATCAGTATAGCAACATTCACTGAGCACTCACTATGCTGCGATGTGTTAAGCACTTTGTATCTATTTACTGAAACCGTCTTCACAGTAGTCTTACTATTTCCATTGTAGAGATGAGGAAACAGGTGCACAGAGGTTAAACATTTGCCCAAGGTCGCTTACATACTAAGAGGCAGAGCTCAGGAGGTCAGCCTTTAGAACTCAAGTGCTTAACAACCACGCTGTGTTCTTGAGAGGTATGATCTGCTGAGAAATGACTGCCTGCCTCACAGCCATGGCCTAATGGTGGATATTTCCACTTTAATAGATTCCGTGTGGCCGGGCGCGGTGGCTCACGCCTGTAATCCTAGCACTCTGGGAGGCCGAGGCGGGTGGATTGCTCAAGGTCAGGAGTTTGAGACCAGCCTGAGCAAGAGCGAGACCCCGTTTCTACCAAAAATAGAAAGAAATTAATTGGACAGCTAAAAATATATATAGAAAAAATTAGCTGGGCATGGTGGCACATGCCTGTAGTCCCAGCTACTCAGGAGGCTGAGACAGTAGGATTGCTTGAGCCCAGGAGTTTGAGGTTGCTGTGAGCTAGGCTGGCCACGGCACTCGCCCCAGGCAAGACAGTTAGACTCTGTCTCAAAAAAAAAAAAAATAGATTCCGTGACTTTGTGCAAATAAACCCAATCTCCCCGGAACTGGACATGCACCCTCCATTTTGGGCGGCCTCCACAGCTGCCTCTAGCTCCTTGCTGTTGGAAGTGTGGTCTGTAGACCAGTAGCAACAGCATTACCCGGGAGCTTGTTAGAAATGCAGAGTCTTAGGCCCCACCCTACTAAAGCAGAATCTGCATTTTACCCAAATGCCCAGGTGATGTGAATGCACATTAAAGTTTGAGAGATGATGGTCTTCAGTACTTTTATCTGACTTTCTCAGAATCAGGGGACAGTTGGTCTCAGCTCTTCAGCTTGTGCTCATGTTCTTCACCTTCAGAGCAGAGTGGTGGATGTGACCCCATTGTTGGACCCCAGGCCTCCTCCTTGGGATGCTGTAACCAGGTGGACTGTATGCCCATTCTAGGAGCTTTGACCCTTGCGTGGATGGGGGCAGGACTGGGAGCTGGGGGGAGGGTGCATAGCCACATTAACTCCCACGTTCATCCTCTCAAGCCTCAGCTGGGGCTCCCGTTCCTGGCTTTCCTGACTAAGTGTCCTCAATATCACCTTCCTTTCTTTCACCTTCTGAATTAATTTTACTAACAGAATTGTGGGGAATGGGAGGTGATAAATGGAAACCTTCAGCCCTCCTGTGAAGTCCTGGCTTCTCTGGCACCATTTCTCTGCAAGCAGTCTGTGAGCCAGGTTTGTCCTTAGCCCTGTCTGGCTCTCAGTTTACAAGGACCAATGGACTTGCCTCCCCAGTCCCTGTCAAGGGCTGCTCAAGCTTCTGTCAGATCAAGTGAGAAAGGTAACACAACATTCATGGCTTTGGATGCCATATATACACTGATGACTTCAAAATTAACCTCTCTAACTATGACTTCTTCCCTGGGCTCCAGATATGGGCAAATGACTGCCTTACTAACTTTTCTGCTTATGTGTCTAATAAGCATCTTCTACTTAAGATGACCAAAATAAATAAAACTCTTGATTCCTTTTTCTTTTTTTTTGGAGACAGAGTCTCACTCTGTTGCCCCAGGTAGAGTGCAGTGGTGTCATAGCTCACAGCAACCTCCAACTCCTGGGCTCAAGTGATCCTCCTGCCTCAGCCTTCCAAGTAGCTGGGACTATAGGCACGTGCAGCTATGCCTGGCCAATTTTTTCTATTTTTAGTAGAGACGGGGGCTCTCTCTTGCTCAGGCTGGTCTTGAACTCCTGATCTCAAGTGATCCTTCTGCCTCCGAGAGTGCCAGGATTACAGGCATGAGCCACCACGACCCCGCCTAACCCTTGATTCTTGTTCCCACCCTTAGCCTGTTTATGTTTTTTCTCCAGTCTTGCCACCCTCTGTAAATAGCACCATCATCTACTCAGTCGCTCAAACTAAAACCCTGAGTACCCCTCCATTCTTTCTCTTACTCTCCATCCGGTAATTAGCAAGTGCTGTCAGATCTTCCTTCAGAATGTACCCGAATCTGAACCCTTGCTCTTACCACCCTAGTCCAAGACTGGGCTACTGCAACAGCTTCCTGACTGGTGTCCCTGCCTCCACTCCTGCCCCCGCAGGCTGTCCGCAACACGACGGAGTGATATGTCTGAAATGCATGTCAGATTTCTTCACTCCTCTCTTAAGATCCTGCGAAGATTTCCCATCGCGCTTACAATGCCGTTCTCCCGCCTCCCAGTGGCACACCAGGCCCCGCCCGACCCGGCCCCTGCCTGCTTGAATCTCATCTCCTACCACTTTCTTCTTCACTCTCAACCAGCCACGGCAACCTCATTGTGTCTCTCATCTTGATCCTCAGCGTGCTCAACTGCGACACTTGATCTTCTTCCCTGAGTCCCACAGTGTCGCATCCTCCTGGTTTCCTCCTACCTGCTGCAACATTCCCTCTCATTCCGTCTGTGGTTGCTCTTTCTCTCTCTCGTGCTGTTCCCACGTGCCCTTCCTTAGCCCTTTATATTGCCCGAGTGATCACACGGCTTCAATTCTGTCTATATACCGGTACCTCCCAAGACCTCATCACTCTCTTGAACTTCAAATTCTCAGTTACTTATTGGGCATCTCTATTGTTGTTCACAGGCACTTCGAACTCACCAAATCCCAAATAGAACTATTACTAACTCCCACACACCCTTTTTGGATCTTCCCTTCCTCTATTTTGCGTCTCACATAGGCTGCCTAGGCATCTAAGCCTGAAACCTGAGCGTTACCCTCATATTTTCATTCTCCCCCCACTCCTACACCCAAGTCCTTACCAAGTCCTCTGTCTTCTCTAGGGACACAGAATAATAATGGTTAAGGGTGCAGAGCCCATGAGGGGCTTGTCCATGACAGTCAGAGAGTTGAGATGGGGGCTTTTTGCTCCCGAGTGGGAGGAGGTCCAGCTACCTGTCCTTGTCATTTTCCCATTTTCCTCTGCATCTGCACAGCTGGAAAGAGCTGCCTTCCCCAGTCCTTGACTTCTTTAGAAAACCAAGCAGAAACTGGGATAGGCCTAGGGGAAAGGTGGGTCTGCTTGCTTTGGTTAAGGACTCCTGCAGGCTGTTTAAGGTCCAGCTCCACTCAGCAGGCCCAGGCTTTTCTGTTGGGATATGAGGCCAGAGTCCTGGCTTATAAGAGCTGGTACTTGACCTCTGGGTAGCCGTTGCTCAGAGAACTCAAGAGGTTGCAGGATGAGGACTGGCTTAGGCAGTAGTGTGTGTTAAACTGGCTCCCGGGAGAGGAGTAGAGGTGGGGAGAGTCTTAATTTGTAGCATTTGCTGCTTTCGTGGTGTTAAGTACTTCCGTCAGGAAGGGAACTGACTCTTGGCTCTCGTGAGCCCATCCCTGTGCACTTGCCCCCATCCCCCCATCTCTCCAGATCTCCCAACACCTGCTGTTTTTATCCAGTCAGAAAGTCTGAGACAGGTAGCCCTGGGCACCAGGATTCTCTGTCTCTCCATCTTTTCCCCAACATGGCCAGACTTCTCTCTGAAATGAGTGTTCCATTTGTACCCCGGCAGTGTGCTAGGACGCTGTATTTCCCCACACCTTTGTCGCTGTCGTTTTGAGTTTGCCATTCTGATAGTTGGCAAATGGTATCTCCTTACTCGGTGTTTTTTCCAAGGTTCAAATTTACTTTTATTCTTTCCCTGCTTACGATCCTTCCGTGCCTCCATGTGATCCTTTGGACTAATACTTATCTCTTGGTGCTGGAACACAGGGCCCTCGCCACCTCCGCCTCTTCCCCTTGCTGTTCTCTCAGTGAAGCTTGGTTTTCTAGTCTCCAAACTCAGTCCTCTTTCCTGCCACAGGGCTCGCTTCCCTTCGCTTCCAGGCACAGACTCTCCCACCCTATAAGCCTGTGGAACTTTCTTTGTGATTCCAGACCTGTCCCCAGGTCACTACTTCTTGGGAGTCTTTTCTTATCCCCCCAACTGTATGTAAGGAGGGGAAAGGGCGAATTAAAAAGGAGAAATGCAATTTCACACCCCTTTCAGAGGCCCTATAGCTCTTTAGTGATCAGAAAAAACTTGATGGGCCTTTTTGTTTTAAAAAGACAGGGCCTTTGGGCGTGGCCTCCATCAGAAGCATCAGAGAGCTAAATTTGCTGAATATGAAATGGATGGGAATTTTGGAGTATCCTGTGGTAACTCCAGAGGAAAAGGAGGACCAGTACGTGAAAGACAGCAAGCTGAGGGGAAGAAAGGCCGACCAGTGAGAAATTCCAGGTAGGACTGTCTGAGAAGAATCTCAGAGCGGTGATGCTTCATACTCTGTTTTAACTTTGCTTCCCAGTCTGTGAACGTTTAGCTTCCCCAGAGCATGCCCCAACATTCAGTAACAGTGTCCTGCACACTAAACCTTGTATTCCAGGAGCTTTAGAAATGAAGGGAAAGAGGCGATGCTACTTGTGGAGCCGAGACAGGAAGCGAGCAGCCCAGTGGTGGCGAATTTGGCAAGAGCAGGAGTGCAGGCCGAGGGGCAGTGACGGGACATGAAGCCTTGGAGAGTCCTGGTAAGGACAGAGGCAGGCGTGGGCTTCCCAGAGGATGCGGAACAGGGACAGAGCCATTCTGATTAGATGTAAATGGAAAAGGTGACCCCAAAGGCCCGCAAGCCTGGAGGATGTTTGGGTGGCATACACATAATCTTTCCTTCCTCTGAGACCCGCAGAAATTTGTGCCTCTGTTGGGGGTTCCTTTATGTGAACAGCCATGCTGTGGCTCCATGCTAGCCAGACGAGATATGAGCCCCCAGGTGGGGACTGTGCTCTTCACTCC
Source organism: Indri indri (assembly GCA_004363605.1). Taxonomy (NCBI): domain Eukaryota; kingdom Metazoa; phylum Chordata; class Mammalia; order Primates; family Indriidae; genus Indri; species Indri indri. The sequence continues at coordinate 1,943 of RJWJ010011554.1, read as the reverse complement.
TCCGGGGGCGAGAGCTGGGTGGGAGTGGGCCTGCCACTCCTCCCGCCTCTGTCTCACGGTGTCCGCCAGCTAGCAGTAATGAACACTTGCTATCTGCCAGCACTAATGTGAACGCGTTGTCTCATTTCATCACACAACACCTCCGTCAGGTGCCCTTGTCCCCACTCTATGGAAGAGAAAACAGGTTTAGAGGAGTAAATGAGTTGTCCAAAGTCACTGTTGAAGGTGGAGCTGAGATTTTGAATTCAGGTCTGTGTGACTCCAAAACCTGTTCTTTTAACCACTATAGAGACACCTCTCACTAGGACCACATTATAGCTATTTCCTCTGTTTTATTCAGTTATTTAACGTTGTGTGCCTGGCACAGGGCCTCGTGCGAGTCTGTCGTATGAGGCTGAATTCAAAACAGGCATCCGGAGAGGTTTGATTCAAGTAAATGGGAAAGGACCAGTAGAACCCAGCAGGAACCTCAAGGGAGAGAGCTGCAGGGGACCCAGTCTGGTCAGCCCTCTGTGCTCTGTCCGCCACGAGACATCCTGGCTCCTGAGCCGTCCTCACTTAGGCTGCTGGGCTCTCTCCGACCCCTTGGAAGGCCCCCCTGAGGAAGCGGCAGGACCAGCCCCAGGACAGCCAGCTTCTGGTTTGCCTGCCCTGCCCTGGAGGGGGCCTGGGGTGAGATAGGAGGATGCACAGCCCAAGGGAGGAGCCTGAGATGCCCAGAGGGCCATGCAGGAAATCGCTCCTTCCTTGGGGCTGAGGGGAATGAATGACTCAGGGCTGATGGGGGAAGTTGCTTTTCTGCGGCTAGGATGGGCTGCAGTGAGGCCCCTCGGATAAAGTGCTCACCACGTTCGCCTTCCCCAGCCGCCTGCCTAGTGAGGCTTTTCCTCTTCGCTTTTCCATCGCTTCTCTGGGAACAAGTTTGTGCTGCTGGGCTGGCCTCTTGCTCCAGGCCATCTCCGTGAGAATGTGGCCGTAGAGTGCGACAGTGAGAACCGAAGCTGGAATGGGTGGGGGTGGCCAGGCTGAGCGCTTAGCACTGTGCTCTGTACCTGCAGTTGCTGACTTGCTTGTAGTGGGGCTCTGGGTCCTTGCGGTGCCACGGCAGGCATGTGGGGGTCTTCTGTTGGGGAGGGTGCTTTTGGGGCCCACCACCTGGCACATGCCCGTGATCGACGTATTTGTGTTGAATTTGGAAGCGTACCGTGCCCAAATCTGGCCCTTTCCCGCTGTGCCAGACAAACAGCAGAGTACCGTGGCCAAGTGAGGGACTCTGGAGCCAGACTATCTGGGTTTGAATACCAGCCTGCCACTTGCTGGCTATCAGACTTTGGCCAAGTTATCTAACCTCGCTGAGCCTGTTTTTTTCTTCTGTAAAATGAGGGTAATAACAGGAGCACTTACCCAGCAGTGTTGTTGAAGATTGAATGAATTAATATGTGCAAAGTGCTTGGAACGGTGCCTGGCAATTAAGTACTTGTAAGTATTAGCTGTTTTTATTCTTGTAGCGACTGGCATCTCCGTCCAGCTGTCATATAAACAGAAGCTTGGCGGTCACCTAGACTCTTCCCTCTCCTTCCACTCCCATGTCCAACCCCTTTCCATTCTTTCTCCGCGAGACGTCTTCCGGTTCACCACGACCACACTGTCATTTCAACCCACGGTACTGTAGCAGTCTATCACTGATCTCCCGGCCTTCACTTTTTTAAAAAGACAGCTTTGTTGAGTTATAATTCAAATACCATACAATTCACCCATTTAAAGGACACAGTTCAGTGGCTTTTAGTATAATCACAGATATGTGCAGGCACACTCAAGTTTAGATCATTTTTATCATCTCAAAAAGAAATCTTGTACCTTTTACTCTCACCCTCTTATCCCCCCAACTTCCTCCTAGCCATAAGCAACCACTAATCTACCTTCTATCTCTATAGATTTGCTAT